>JADBHU010000287.1:0-50454 GCA_017140155.1 Fusarium devonianum | reverse complement strand
GGGTTGAGGTCGCTGGGGTGGGGAGCGACTAGGAGTCTTTGAAGTTCAGGGCAGCCAATGGATAAAGCGTGGAGTGCCTCTGTCTGGAACTGATGAAGCCCTTGTTCCACCACGACGGCGTGGACGGATCATGAATCCGGTTTTCTCAGCGATGTCTGACAAGGCTTGCGGCAGATTTGCGGACCTGATGATGTATTCCCATGCCGAGCCTGTGTTCTCATCCTGCTTTTATATTCGTCTTCGGCCGCTATCTTCGTGGTGTGGAACCCGCAGCTTCTTGGCTGCGCGCTGCCAGCTTGTTCCAAGTCGCTGATCGCCCCAAAATCCCCGTTTGGACGGTCGATTATGCAACGCCCGACAGTCTGTTTGGGGTGTATGGGAAAGATGTTGTGCGCAGCACCTATTTCCAGCTGGCTCTGACCCGACTCGGCAACCCCTCCCCCCACACTGTCACAGTCTCGGGCGGGATGGCGGATCTGGAGGATGTGGTGCTAACTCAGTTCATGGGCTCATGGTGAGCTCTCAGGCAAGCCCTTGGCACTCATAGAGGATATTTTAAGGTTGGCACGCTTGGGGCAATGACCGCCAGATCAGAGAAGTGGTGGTGCTGCGAAGATCACCAGATAGTTGGCTACGTTGGGCTTGTGACTCGGGCGCATCTCACATGCAGGAACCACTGGCGTCAACGGTGAGAACCACTTCAAGATCGCATTTTGTATGCTTGTTGAAGCACTGAATGCACCGTTCGCCATGGGGAGGGAGGTTCCCCCGCTTCCCCTCCCGAAGAGGCCATCCGCAGGCGGGCAGCCGGTCCGAACCCATGTCTTTGGGTTTCGAGAGCCCTATTGGACGCAGTATTGGCTGTAATGGTCAGAGAACCCCTTGACCGAGCAGCGAGCGGCTTCGAGACCGCCCCCGCCCTAACTGGGGTTCGCCTCGAGTCTCAGCCGACCCTAGTCCTGTTCGCTCGTAAAGCCTCAAAGGGCACTTTGCCTATATCGAACGAGGGCGATGAGTGTGTGTAAAGCATGCTCGGCTGGCGTACATCAATGGCACATGCCATGGCTTTGCACTCGGCGGGTTACATCGACCGGTGCTTTGGACCCTTGATAAAGGTTGAAGGTGTGTATTGTTGATTTTGCTTCTGGAAGGACCCCGGAAATGCCCGCATCTACTTGCTGGCCAAGAGTTCTGAAATCATGGTTGCGGCTTGCCTGATAAGGTTACGTGGCGGTTATGGGACGCAACGGATGTTGAGGGCTTGGCTCAGTAAGTACCCATCTCTCATTCTCCAGGCATTCCAATGTCATGAGCGAGCAGATGCGGGCGTTGCACCTGTCGGACGGCGCAGATGTGATTTTATCATACGACAACAGCGCGGTTCCAAGACTTGTCATTGGTACTATGATACTATCCCATGAACTACGGATAACAGGGACCGACAAGCGTTTACCCCGCCCCACATGAGTTTGGAACAGATGATATTCGTTTTGGTATCCGTACTCTTGATGGCTATCAAGTGCCTGTCTGTATCTTACCACGCCAAGTTCAGCTTACCAGACATGTATGAAATCCAAGCCTCGGGGAAAGCAGATCTTAAAGTTAGAGACGGTAATAGCTACGTATTGTATACAGAATCAGAGCTCACAAGTTTTCATTACTAGTATCTATGAATCGATCCACGAAGCTTGTCCCTCAACTCAGGCCTGGAGAGTACCTCAGTTCCTACTAACTTCCTTGTCTAATAGGTACTACAGCTCACTCACGAAGTCCACTTCAGGTAAGGCAGTATTGGAAAATAAGGTATAGCTTCAAGATATCGATCAGACCTTCCCTTAAGAGTCTCGAATTATTCATGATCCTAACAGTTCCTAGACTACGTCTTCTCTGGTCATCCTCTTTTTTGAATCAGGATTTGTTGTGACATAGCACTAGACGTCTTTATAATTTTGATCACTGCTAGTCTTCAATGAGCTTGCACTCGCCCTGTCACCTCAGCCCTTGGGTGCCTGAATATCGTACCTAAGGTAAGGTAGGTGGTGATTACTACTAGTTCTAGCAAGGTACGCTTCGCAAACGCAAGCTGCCCCACAAAATCTTTGAGTGCAAGGAACCTGTCTCGTCGCGTCTTTACGCGACCTGTGGTAGCTCTTTCTTTGACATTCGAATCGCAACGTCCAGCTCAACACCCACGCCCTCGACGCTCGCTAGCAACGTTACCCAGGGCCAAAAGCAATCGGTGATCTTTGAGCTACCAACCCTGGGCATAATTGCGATAACTCGAAGCTGAACATCAACACTGCTTTCACCAATGCCCACCCATGCGCAAGACCCCTCCGACGAGGAGTCGCATTCACGATCCCCTTCGCCGCCCTCCCACAGAACGCTGGCGCACAGAGATCGACCTGTGAGAGAGCGAGAAGGCAGTGGAACTGCCTCTAGCTCAAAGAGAAAGCGCGCAGGAACAAGAACTGGCGAATCCTCAAACTTGCGAAGGCGAACAGTAGAGCCATCAGCGGACAGCGACGATGACGACGGTGACGACGTTTACGATCCAGACCAGCCACTAGACGAGCGACGAAGGGTGCAGCAGGGATTTCGAGATCTTCTCCGTGATGTGACGGAAAACACAGAAGAGTATCTCCAGGCCGACTCGCGAGGGCTGCACGATACCATTCTACGCGCCGACGAGCTATCCAAGAAGGTGCGGCAAACCACCGAGGCGACAATTGATTCGCGGTTACTTGTCAGCACGACCGATTTGTCTTATCGCAAGACCTTGCGGTTGACGCAAGGTAGCCTCTCGCAAGGCGTCGACGTGGACGAGTTCGTGTCCAAGTGTATCACCTACATGAGGCAGGGTCGTGGGATCATGGACGATGATGCACCGGAGCTTTCGAGCACCCAAAGACAGCGAAGAACGACAACTCGAGGCGGTGGCGATGGCGACGATGATGTTGGCGACGAGGGCGATATGATGAATTGGCCTCACCTCGGCCGGTTCGCTGCCTTGCCCTACATCCGCCGTCCAGCACTTCCTGGCTTCCTCCTTGGCCCGCTCTCGGTGGAGAAAAAGGCTCGCAAGATCGCGAAACGAAGTGCGCCTTTCCGACCGAATAACCTGACGGAGACTCGCCCCGAGGTGCTCAACGTTGAAGACCTCGCAAAGAAAGAGAATGATCTGACTGCAGTTTGTAGCAAGATTCTTCAGCAACTGGAATTGACTCAAGCCGATATCCAACAGACTGTGATGGAGCTTATTGACGATGACATGGACGACGAGGAGAAGAACAGGATCATGCATCAACATGGCCTTCGAAGCACTGGTGGTATCGACTTAATGCGATTTGTGGTGAATCCAAAGTCGTTTGGACAAACAATAGAGAACATGTTCTACATCAGCTTTCTTATTCGGGATGGCAGAGTCGAGATTGACTTTGACGAGTTCGGTCTCCCAGCACTCGGTAAGCAGTCTTGCCAGCACGTTGTGCGGCAATATACTAACAGGGCCCACAGCTCCAGTTGACAGAGAGGCTGAGGAAGAAGAACACACACGCCATGGTGCAGCTAAACATCAGGCAATCCTATCTATGGATATGGAAACTTGGCGCGACATCATAGACACGTTTGGCCTTCGAGAACCAATGATTAATCACAGAAAGGAAGCGACAAACACAGGGCCGGGAGCCAGAGGATGGTACAGCTAAAGCAGACTGTGGCGGCAGCAGTTGAAAGGACAAAGATAGTCCTTTGAAGTTTTACTCGGATTGTACCGAGATCTTGAGATACCCCTTGTCACCTATAATGGGCAGCACTTCGGTAATGATAATGATACTCGTTTTTACGCACAGCCCTCTGTCGGCTCGGAGGGCGCATCTTCTTTGTTCTTGCTTACCCCTTGCCGACTTGGTCCCATCCGTATAACAAGCTTGGAGCTAGTTGGGTTCACTCCAAGTATGCTCCTTTGAAAGGACTGGACCAACAAAGAATGGTAGCGTTGCCATTTCTGCCGCATGTGCCACACTGTCAAAGAAGTCAAAGGACCAAAGAATTCATAGACAAAGCCACGCCAGCTGTTTTCTCTCGGCGTGTCCCGCACTTGTAGCAGATGGCACCTTCACAAATACCTGTTGAGGTCCTTCTGGACACCCCGATTCTTTGAACCCGCTCACTGTCCTCTCTTACGATTTAAACATCCTCATACCAGGACCTTCACATCTCCTTCTATCAGTAAACCTCCGACTCTCTCACTCTTCACATCTGTCAGGTCTTCTCCCGGCGCTATCCTCAAACCACCGACACTGTGCGGTAGTCTACTATCAACAGCAGAGGTGTCCCTGAAAACAACAACTACCTGCGATATCACCGGGCGGCCGACCATTTCTACCAAACAAGCACTATGTCCCAGTCTCTGGTTGAAGGCTCGCCCTCAGAAGCCAGCATGCGCAGAGGTTCCCGCCGTTCCTTCGTGGAACCCTCGATCAAAGAGGCTGCATCTCTTTTGAACAAGAGTTTGCGGGCCCGCGAGATCGAGAAAAACAACATTCTCTCGGCCATAGACGAGAACTACGAATTGGTGGCTTCCCAGATCGATGCGACTGCTGCTGAGAGTCTTGCGCTCGCCCTGCGAAACCTCCGAGCGATAGCCAAAGAGTACATCGAAAGGGTCGTGGACAGCGCCAACGCCTGGCAGCGAAATGGTCAACAACGCTTCGAGAAAACTGCAAAGGAACTGGAGTCTGCATTCGAAACTCGTCATAAGATTACTTTTGAAAGGCACCGAAAGCAAGTAAAAGACCTCATGACTGAAGTGGCTGCCTTGAAAAATAAATGCGTGACGCCCGACTCAGCCTCTGAAGAGCCGACCGAACCAACGTCGCCTAAGAAGGATAAGGGCGGCGTGAAACGAACCGACACTGCTGGGACATCTGGCAGCATCAACGAGGCTTTTGTCAAGGCATACAAGGATGAAGACTGGGAAAGAGACGAGACATCTCAAGGGGCAACTACATACGCTCACCCCGACAATTCGCGAGTTTCGAAGTCCTGGGACAGGGAGCTACAGTTACAAGATGCTTCGGTGCCAGCTAAACCAGATGCCTTAGCAGCAGATGCCTGCCCAGAGGCGGAAACGACCGTACTCCAGCAAGTCAACGGATCCAAACAGCAGGAGACAGACCAGCCAGAACCCAAAGCAACAAAAAGCCACGAGCCGGGGCTAAATGAACATTACTCTGGAGACCAGGGAACAGTTTGGGATACAGAGCACGCCGATCTAGAGCCTATGATGGAAGGCCTATTTCGAGTCGGCGACGAGCTAAGTCGTGAAATTCGGCACAGTTTGTTTGCAGACGACGAGTCCGAGTCCGAGTCAGATGAGTGGCAGACTGAGGACGACGAGCAGCTTGCCGATCTCCACGGCGAACTCGACAAAAACAGGCACTTGATCAATGCCCAGGAGCAGGAAATCAGCCGCCTCAGGAAGGATAACGAAGAGCTCGAGATCAAGACAACGCACATGCAAGCCATGCTCGGGGCCAAGGAACCAGGTACCATTTATGGAAGTCCCGTTGCAACCTCTGTGGCCACTCCTACATTAGGTGATTTGGCCAGTACGGTATCTACGGCATTCCGGATACCGAGGACGGGCAGCTCCATGTCTACAGCGAGCGCTGGGGCCTGGGTCGAGACATGGCTTCCCAAGTCTCTTCAAATCCACAAAGCACGGCTAGAAGGGGCACTGGATCGCTGTACGGCCGAAGCGAGCGCCTGCGAGAAAGCTTTGGAGCGAGCGAGCGATCGGCAGCCAAGCTCTGTGCAAGAACAACTTCAAATCAATGTCGCCTCGTCGAGGAAACACCATAGAGACTACACCCGCACACTCGACTTCTTCGCCGAAATAAGGGCAAAGATCACGAGAAGCGCGTCTGCTTCAGTACCCCTCGCGGAGGAACTCGACCCTGACTCCCCGAACTCTGTGACTCGAAGTTTTGGATCCAGGAGCACTGGAAGCCGTAACTCTCCATCTGGGAGCTCCAAGGGCTCTCAGCCTAACTCCGGGTCCACTATCCCAAAACAGGAGCCTTCGCCTCTGGGAAGGGTCCAGAACAACCCCGAACCAGATGGCGAGGTTGCTCTCAGGCCAAGGGCTCAGGGCGCTCCGGAATCAAGGGCCCAGCCGGAGGCCCCGGAGACAGAGGCTCAGGAGGCCCCGATTACAGAGGCTCAGGATGTCCAGGACCCGAGAGTTCAGGGTGCTCCAGAGTTGAATCCTCAGAATGCTCATAGGTCGGGGCGTCAAAATGTCCCAGAGGATCAAGTACTCAGGTCCTCAGATGGAGAGACTCGCAACGAAAATCGCAACGACACTCGAGACGACACTCGAGACGACACTCGAGACGACACTCGAGACGTCTCCGAAGCCGGACACGATGGTGGCAGAGATCCCCCTGGCGAGACTCGGGTTGACAACCCTCTTGACCGCGCTCCTCCAACACGAAGCTCGTGGCTAGCCCTTGCGTGGGGCTGGATCGTACTCACTCTTGGGGCAACATTGGTCCCCTG
The DNA here is from genome assembly GCA_017140155.1 of Fusarium devonianum. Classification (NCBI taxonomy): domain Eukaryota; kingdom Fungi; phylum Ascomycota; class Sordariomycetes; order Hypocreales; family Nectriaceae; genus Fusarium; species Fusarium devonianum. The sequence goes on along the minus strand of JADBHU010000287.1, from coordinate 43,890 downwards.
GTTTCACCTTGGCCGTTTTGTCATTTCTTTGATCACATACGTGTTCGAGGAGGCTGGCAACCAGATTCGTCCAGAGAGAGTTCCGTGCACGTTTCCTCGTTTGCCAACGTCTCAACATGTCATGACAGTCCTGTATCACTGTTTCATCGCTGGGACGGTCGCAGTGTACTCTGCCTGTTATACGGAGCGGAGTATCTGGTTGCAGGCCAACGGTTTGACGAGGCAGTACATGCTGCAGCGACACAGTAACAGCGCTTGGAAGTACCTTTTCGGCATAGACTGGTCCTTGCTGTCGAAAAGAGAATACCTGAGTGAATCCCTTCTGTGGCCGATCGTATGGCTCGGTAAGGCTGCGGTATTGTACGCAGGCCCGGTTCTGGCTCTGTTGGGTCCTACGACACGGCCGGTGTTTTTCAGTGAGGTGCGGAGACTTATCGGGGGCAGAATTCGCTGATTTTCTAGTCTACCTTGGGCTTGGATGCATGAGAAGATGTCGGAAGTGAGACACGTTGAGTAGTAGGATATTTAGTGTTTTCTGTCCTGGCGTATCTTGAGTTTAGCTTATTGGGTGTACACAATTGATGCAAGTTATCTGATTCCGCAACGCTACTCATTAACTCGGATATCCATGGATGTTACCGAGCAAGATCAGCCCTGCAAGTCTCTGGTCCCCACATCGACGAGCTGCAAGACCGTTGGATCGCCATATGTAGGAGCCACAGCCGCAACCCTGAATGACATTAGGAATGATACCACATTCGGACGGCGCAACAGAAGCAGCACAATTGCCGAGCCTCGGCTTCTCACGCCCCAACAAGGAGCGGCGCCGGATGGATAAGGTCGCCGAAAGGTGGGCCATCCCCTGCCGCAAAGCTTAGCTTGGGATCGGGATGTTGATGTCATCGTGAATCAAGTGCTGCCATTACCAATACAAGCACCAACTGCGAGCCCTGACACAAGCTCCCGCTGCCTATTCATCGTCCGTCATGTTACGGCCGTGGCAAAGCTCCTCGCCAGCGAATCTGCCCCATTACTTAATAACCGCCGCCTCCTTACTCCCTGCTCTGCGCAAATCTTTATCCTCAACGGCGACGGCGACGGGACAGCAACAGCAACGCCCCATTTCACATGCGCTCAGACGATCTGCCCCAAGCTTAATAAATCACGACTCTAGCGTCATACATTTTCCTGCTTCGCCATCAATCTCGACTGCAAATACGAGATCCACCGTCTGTCGCCCTCTCTCTTCATATTCGCAGAAACAGACCTTCAGTTCCCAGCCGCACCGTTCAGCAGCAAACATGTCCTCCAAACTTATTCCCGAAGACCCCGCGGAAGTGATGGTCATCCGCAACGTTACTCCCAATATCGCCACTTTTTCTGTCCCCTTCTCGCGAATGGGCAAGATCAAGATTGGCGGCAGAGGCACTCTAGGTAGGTCTCCCGTGCCTCCTCTGACCGTTTGCTGTGCTGACGCCACGACCAGTCAAACTCACCTCTGGCAGCCTCGCAGTCTTCTCACCCGTGGCATTGACAGAAGCCGCCAAGGCCAAGGTCGCCGAGATGGGTGGCGATGTCCGCTACATCGTCGCTCTCGATTATGAGCACCACATCTTCGTCTCCGAATGGGCAACGCAGTTCCCTTCAGCCAAGCTCATCGGCCCCGAGGGTCTTCCTGAAAAGCGAGCAAAGACGCACGACGATCCCAAGATCGGAAACGAGGAGTTTGCCGTCATTTTCAACAAAAACACCAAGCGTCAAATCCGCATTGACCCTGAATTCGACGCCGACTTCGACTACGAGTATGTCGACGGCCACGCCAACCTCGAAATCGTCTTCTTCTACAAGCCCGATCGGGTTTTGATCCAAGCTGACCTGCTCTTCAACCTGCCCCCTACTGAGCAGTACAGCAAGGTCCCCCACGCGGAGGTCCCCTCAGACGGAGCTATCGGCAAGTTCTTTGCCTGTGTGCAGAACCCGCGCGGTGATGTCAAGTGGATGAAGCGCTTCAACTGGTACCTCCTTGCAAAGAACCGCGAAAGCTTCAATGACAGCATGGAGCGAATCTCTCAGTGGGATTTCACCACCATGATTCCATGCCACGGAGATGTCATGGAGGGAGATGGAAAGGAGATCTTCCAAAAAGTGTTTGAGTGGCACCTCCAGGGCCACAAGCAGTAGGCGGCTAAGCTGAGCTGATGAGTGAATGAATACTGCGATGCAAGCAAGCAAGTAATGCGCGAACGAGTGGTAATAGTATCGGGAATTGAGAAGGGTTGGACGGATAGACTTGTCAGTATATAGTAGTAATTTTCTCACCTGGTATTAAAGCGAAACGCAAAATGCAAACATCATGATATACTTGGACTTTCTTCCAAGCTGGAGCTTATAATGAGGCGCGTGATCATGGTCCTTGGGGCCTGGCCAGTGCGCCCCACTTGAAGCTGAGTAACTCTTATCTTATCTTGGCTGGCCCGCAGCCGACGGCCAGAAGCGCATCCAACCTGAAGACGTCACAGTCATTGTTGACTTTACATTACAGCTAGAGAGTTGTACTTCTGTACCTTTCACTTGCTACCGCTATCTGGAGACTCGCGTCCGACACATAATGACTTGATCCATCATGTCTGAGTACGGGCGCATGGACCCGTTCTCCTTCGCGGGCTCCAAAGATGTGCATCACCCAGTGAGCATTCGCATGTGCGGCCACTCAAAGCTCCCCCAGCTGTTGAGCAGCTCGCTGATGTTCTGCGCAGAATGAACTTGGAGGGCGAAGAACCTCCTTTCAAATACTCGACCCTTCTTGAGCGACCTGACTTGCGACATGTTGGCTCCAACACAAGGTAAGCCTTACCGCATTCTCTCGACCTTGCGCCGGGACTAATGACAACTCCCAGCGCCCACTCCGACCTCTATGTCACCGTTCAAGTATGGGCTGGCTCAAAGCCCTTGACGGTTCCCGTGCAGACCGCCTACAAACCTTTTCGAGCTGAGCGAAAGTAAGACATACCTCGACCTGTGCTGGAGCTTCTGTTGATTTAGGTGTTAGATGGAACGAGTGGCTTCAGCTACCCATTACGTACGATTCTCTGCCAGGGAACTCATGTCTGGCCATCACGGTATGGGATCTATCGCCGACCGGCGGAAAAGGCGCACTTGGCCATGCCATTCCGTTTGGTGGCACTACGCTGCCCATGTTCGACGAAGACAACCAGTCGCAAAAGGGCAGGCAAAAGTGCCTCGTCCACCGTCACAAGCACGCGGATGGCACCGATAATACGACGACTCCCGCATTGATATCGACAAAGAAGAAAACGACATCTCGTAAAGGACCGGTTCCGCCTCTGGATAAAGATGCAGAGGAGCTCGACCGAATGGAAACTCTCTTCAAAAAGCATGAGATGGGCGAGATTCCTCGAGTTGATTGGCTGGATCAGATGGTTTTCCGCAGCTTCGAAAAGCGAGGCTTGCAAGCTGCCAAATCATCTCTCAAGATGCTCCAGCGACAGCGGGCTATAAACGGGGAGGCCGATGCCAATACTCGCAATAGCGAGCAGCCTGAAGAGGGGCGTCCAGGGGCCTCGACCTTCCTTCTCAACGTCGAGCTGCCGCGCTTCGATTTCCCCGTCGTCTTCGCTGACCACGAGTACGATCCTCCTCCGATTTCTGCTCTCCAGAACCTCTCCGTTTCCCAGGCCAGCATGGCCCACCGCCAGCCGCAAGTCCAATATGGACCTGGCATCAATGCTATGGGTGAGAGCTCGTTAGCTGCCGGAGGCCGACTCATCAAGGTCTACGACCCAGAAGCTGGCCACAGAGACAACCCAGCAGAGGCAAAGCATCGACGGTTATTCCGTAGTTCTCATCGGCACGGTATTCTCGACAAGGACTTGAAGCCGAATGCCAAGGTCCGGGATGAGCTCAATCTTATCATGTCCTACTCTCCAACCCACGTCCTTACACCAGAGGAGACAGATCTGGTGTGGAAGTTTCGATATCATCTGACGAGAGACAAGAGGGCTCTGACCAAATTCGTCAAATCTGTCAACTGGAGTGATCAGAGCGAAGCGAAGCAAGCCATTCAAGTGCTCGGACGTTGGACCTCGATTGATGTCGATGATGCCCTGGAGCTCCTTGGCCCGTCTTTCGACAATTCTGCCGTTCGGTCCTATGCCGTCGAGCGACTGCGCAAGTCCGACGACCAGGAACTACTGTTGTATCTCCTTCAGCTGGTACAGGCCCTCAAATACGAGCACATATCTACGGAATCGGATGACGACAGCACCAATGATTCCTCTCTAGCACGCTTCCTGATCCAGCGTGCCGCCGCAAACTTCATGCTGGGGAATTATTTCCATTGGTATCTCATGGTGGAGTGTGATGACCATAGCCCTGAGCAAGGCGCTGACAACCGGAACATTTATCGCAAGGTTGCTTACGAGTTCATGGCCGAACTCGTGAAGCTTCCCGGTGGCCCAGAAACCCGGAATACTCTGCTTCGTCAAGCAGAGATGGTTGCAATTCTGTCGAGGATTGCGCAGGAGGTCAAAACGTCTAATGACTCGATCGCCAAGAAAGTTGATCGGGTCAAGCACTTCTTGGCGGATCCCAAGAACGAACTGCTCACCTTTGATCCCCCGTTGCCGATGCCACTTGACCCTTCAGTTATGGTCACGGGCGTCGCACCAGATCAAACCGTTGTATTCAAGTCTTCGCTGAACCCGTTCAAGTGTACATTTAAGACGACAACCGGGAGCACTTATCCTATTATTTTTAAGCTAGGCGATGATCTCAGACAAGATCAGCTTGTCATCCAGATCATCACTCTCATGGACCAACTATTACAGAAGGAAAACTTGGACCTTAAGCTATCGCCTTACAAGATTCTAGCAACGAGCACCTCGGCCGGGGCCTCGCAATTCGTCCAATCTGCGAGTTTGTCCAGCATTGTTAACAAATTCAGGAACAATCCTGCTCTGGCGTACCTTAAGTATCACAATCCAGACGACGGGCAGCCCCTGGGCGTTCGCCAGGAGACACTGGACACGTACGTGAGATCATGCGCGGGATACTGCGTCATCACCTACATCCTGGGTGTCGGAGATCGCCACTTGGAGAACCTGTTGCTTGCGCCGGACGGTCACTTCTTTCACGCTGATTTCGGCTTCATCCTCGGCCGCGATCCGAAGCCCTTCGCGCCCCTGATGAAGCTGTCCAAGGAAATGGTGGACTGCATGGGCGGCACGCAGTCGGATCATTACCAGCAATTCAAGCAGTACTGCTTCATGGCGTACACAGCGCTACGCAAGTCGTCGAACCTGATCCTCAACCTGTTCAGCCTCATGGTAGACGCCAACATACCCGACATCCGGCTGGAGCCGGACAAAGCGGTGCTCAAGGTGCGGGAGCGGTTTCATCTGGAGCTCAGCGAAGAGGAGGCGCTGAGGTCTCTCGAGCGGGTGATTGATGATGCTTTGACTGCGTTTGCCCCTGTTGTGATAGATAAACTGCATGAGTGGGCGCAGGCTTTCAGGGCATAGATCCAAGGTGCTTGTGCTGTATCTGTTTACTTGGAGTCTAGTAAGAATCGACGCAACTGTATTTCTGGTCAGGATAAAGATGGAAACTCGGTATTTCTTAGCGTTATCATGTTGCGTATATGCAACCACAGCTTGGTGTTTTACTCTACCCAAATTTGCTTCCTCCGGCCTATCCTTGGGCCCATTAGAGTGACGATTCACCAGTTCATACATGACGTAGTGGCCGTCCCTCTCATATTACGCCTTTCTCATCCTACAGATCAACGGCCGTGTGAAGTTTACGTCTCTCCAAAAGTAAAGATTCCCTTGCCTTTGCGGAATCCCTGAAGGCCCTGCTGCACAGCGTTGCGCAGTGTCTCCTCCTCCGTGTCCCAATCCCACTTGACCTCCTCAACAGGCACGTCGCGGAACTGGCCTGAGCGGATAATCTGGAGGATGTCGTTGATCATGTGCTGGCGGCCAGTAGGGTCGCGCTCGTTCCACCTGCTGAGCCAGAAGCCGACAAAGCGGATGTCCTTGAAGATCAGGAGGCCGACGGGCAGCGATACGGGCTGCTTGGCCATGCCTCCGTAAGAGACCATGGTGGCGCCCTCCCCGAGGGATCGGGCGATGGAGGTGGCAGATTTGCCCCCGACACAGTTGAGACCGAGGGTGATCTGCTCTCGACCCTTGCGGGTGATCTCGGCGAGCTGGTCCCTCCATTCGCGGGAGAGGAACTGGGATTCGGAGACAACGACGTCGGCGCCGAGCTCGTGGAGTTCCTTCTTGAGCGCCTCCGTCGCCTCGGGGGTGTCGCGGTCGCGGACGACGTTGATGCTCCTCAGGCCCCAGAGCTTGCCGAACTGGATGGCTGCTCGGCCGACGCCTGAGTTGGCGCCGTTTTGGATGAACCACTGGCCGCTGCCAACCTCGAGGGGGCGCATGCCCAGGCCAGCCTTGGGACCGGCATTGGGCCCATATGATCGCAAGATGCGGTAGGCTGTGCAAGGGTTGACACTGACGGTGGCGACCTGCGCAGGCGTCAAGCCTTCCTTTTCGATCTTGATGAACTTGTCGGCCTCGTCAACAGCATGCGTTCTCCAGGTACCAAACTGGCCGATGGCGGGGATGACCCAGTCGCCCTTCTGTAGCGACGAGGAGGAGGAACCAGCAGAGAGGACCTCGAAGACGCCCTCGTTGCCGGGGACGACGGAAGGCTCAGAGGTGCCGATTAGTGAGCTGAATGCAGGCTTTGAGCCGTAGGTGCCCTGGACGGTGTTGATATCGGCGGGGTTGATTGGAGCAGCAAGCGATCGGACGAGGACCGAGTTGGAGGGGATAGAGGGCGAGATGGAATGGGTGTGCAGTCTAGGTAGAAGCTGTTAGGACAATGGCTCCTTGCAGGCGAGAGGAGAAGAGAGCGTACTTGAGAACATCCGAGGGCTCGCCGTACTTGGAGAAGACGAGAGCCTTTGCCTGGGTGTATCCGTACGGACCGGACTTGTAGCGCGCGGGAGTCGCAGGTAGCCGGCTAAGGTACTGAGCCTGGAGCTTGGCCGAGGGACGAGCAAGCCCCGAGGCGAGCGGCCGAATGCGCAAACACTGCGAGCTCGCCATGACGATGTTCAAGAGTATCTAAGTCGGATTGTCGACTGTTTTGCCTGGCTCGAGAGGTGGCACGACGTTGCAGGTTTGGCGGGTGCTTCTGCAGCAGAAAACGAGTTGCTCCGAGCCAAGCTCGAGCTTCCGTTGAATGGCTACCACCCATGACGTTGGAGCGACGGGCGGAACAGCCAATGAGAGGCTGCAGTTAACCGGGCATCCTCCCCCAGGCCTAAAGGAAGAACGGGCGGTTCGGCGAGGATGGGGTTGCATATTGGAGATGGATCCCGCGGGTGTGGGCCGTGGGGATGATCTAACGTTAAGTTAAATAAATAAATCGGGGTTTCTTGGTTGAAGAGCCGTACGGGTACATAGTTTGGTGTCGGCCGTGGATTTGGGGATAGAGTCAGGGCTTCTGCTGCTCGAGGAAGACGTTTTCACTTTCGCTACTCCGTAGTAGTCTTTGCATTGCTGTCCCAGAACTGCTTAGGTCCGGAGACTGTGCGACACATCGGGGACCGTGGGTTGTACTTTGAGGTACAGCAAGTGGCTAATGACTCGTTTTGGCGGGTTTGCTTGGTAGAGCTGGCTGTTCCAAGCGAAACGGCCACTGTTCTTTGCGCAGGTTGATACGAGGCAGCCGGCTCTTCTCTAAGGTAGGTCGGTGTATCAAGGGAGAGGGCAGCCCAGCAGGGCCTGGTGTGGGCCTCTGAGATCCAAGACAATGGCGTTGTTGGGTCATGTCTTGCCGCGCAGTAATTCATGGGCTGCTCGTTGGCTTTCTGTTCCTGGTCTCCCCTAGTAACGCAATCCTGCTGCGTCGTGTTGCCCTCAATGCTTGGCAAGCTACTCGTAACTTACGGTGCAGTGAAGGGCGACGACACAACTAATGACTTCCCACGCAGGGGATTGATGGGCTGCGTTGGAAAGGAACCAAGTGCAGCAGCCCAGCCGAAGCTGCAAGCCGCATGCCGCTGACGTGCGGTGCCTTGCATCGCCCCCAGATGTAACCGTACATTACCTTATTAGTCCTCTTCAGATGCTCGACCCAAGCCTCTGGGATCCCTCTGCCTCGAATCGTTTGCTCTGTAGGACACCAACGGGATCAGGGGTTCCTCCGCTGTTCGTCCCTCTAAGCTTTGCACCTAGGGGGTTTCCGACTAAAAGTCTGTTTGCGCCAGCCGTTTCCTCTCCTTCTTCTTCTTCCTCCTCCCCCTTGGGCATCGTTGTTCGGTGGCGCAACGAGGGGTGCCTCTTTCGATAAAGGGAGATGAGGGGACGGGCAGGGCAAGGGAAGCGAGTGAGAGTGCGGCACCAGGTCACCTAAATCCATGTCTCTGTTTGCTACCTGTGCAAGATCCAGACTTGTTGCTCACCAATGGCTCAGGTTCGTCGCATCATTGATAGATGTCTTTCCTGGCCGACCACTGAACATACCAGCCCCAGAACCTCCCCTATGCCGTTCTGCAACTGCGCGTTCGTGAGGTGGCAGCCGGTACTTGCAGGTACCCCCTTCATGCTTCCACAAGTGCCCGACCGCCACATGCGCGGGAGGTGCCGCTAACCTAGCCGGTCTAGACGTGCCAGCCCGCCGGGGCTCTGGTGCTCAAAACTGCCTGACTCCAGCGCATCTAGTGGACTGTCAGCAGGGTCTACGCTGGCTAGTGCGTGCGCTACTGCCATTCAGGGGTAAGCTCCAACCTGTCCCGTGTCGAGCTACAAGGTACCTTCAAGTACTCCCACCAGCAAGCCATCTCATTCTCCACCCGCCTCACATCTCTTTCAAGACTCCATCCATCGTCCACCATTCTTCCTCCCAAAACACCTTTCTCTTCCTCCATCACCAAGACTCGTCGCCCTTCCAAATCCTCTAATGGCCTCTCAGGTGCTTCCGCATTATTGAACCACCTTCAGTACTCCTCCTAATCGACCTCGTCTTACCACAACCAAACCTACAGACAGGACCATCCCAAGTCCCAAAAGCACGCCACGCCGCAGCTGTACCCTTGCCATTTACAACGACAAAGCCACCCAACCCCTGCTCCAGTTTTCCACCTCCCGTCTTCGTTCCTGACAGGCTATCTCTCTGCCTACGGCACCTGGCCGTTTACTTCTCCTTTCTCGTCGCCTTCCTTCTTGCGGGGAGCCGAACAACTCTGCTTCGTCATCTTATCTCGCTTTTGTTGGATCCCAGTCATCGATTTCGACGTCAGTGAGAGAATCATTGTGGTCTCTCCCGTCTCTCGAGCTTCTCGACCTTCGCTTCGCCTACTTGCTCCCTCTCTCGCTCCCCCTTTCCGACTTCAGGGCCTCGATATCCATTCGTCATCTACCCGTTCCCCATTCGTGTCACCACACGAGCGACCGAATTCACAACCATGTCCTTTTTCAACAAGAGCAGCGGAGGCTCACGCTTTCAGCTGCCCGCTCTCAACCTCAACTTTGGCAGCATCACAGACGGGACCAACATCCCGCCGCCTCCGGACTCGCCTGTCCAGAAGGTCCCGACTCCTCCCCAGACGCCGCCGCCTGCCAAGGAAACCGAGAGAGCTGCACCCGCTGAGAAAACTGTCCCGGAGAACGATTCCTCCGACAACGTTGTTCGGAGTGGTATTTCGGACGCTACCAAAGAAGAGACACTGCAGCCAAGCTTTCCTGCTCCCTCCAATGGTAATCTCGCTGGAACCAAGCGCTATGCAGACGACGATGTTCCCCTGAGCCCTGCTGCTTCGAGCCGCCAGGGCAGCATCCGTCGCCTCTTCAGTAGGAACATGTTGAATAACAGTTACGTAGAGGGCCAAACGTCGTCGAACGGAAACCTTGCAGCCGCTAGTATCTCTCGACCCCCCAGCCAGAGCGGCGCTAGCTTCCTTGATGATCGAAAGTCGAGGAGGAACAGCAGCTGGTTCAGGCGTATAAGGACCGGGGACACCGTTGCGAAGCGATCAAGCGTAATGGTTCTTGAGGAGGAGTCGCCTCGCGCGCCGACACCCAAGAAGCATTCAGGTCCCCCGCCTCCTATGATTCCGGAGCTGACCGACCTTAAGGAGGATGAAGGAAGCCTAGGTGCTGATCTCTTCAAGAACATCAAGTAAAACAACAATTTCGCAACATACGACTGCCAAAGGCTAGAAGCACCTTTGCTCAACTTTGTTAAAGCTCTGCAACCGCAGCCACCTCTGTCTATTCTTATACTGTTGGCATACATATAGACTCGGCGGATTGGAAAACCTGCAGCTTGGCACTTATTTTCGGTCGAGCGACCAAACACCTTCTGAACCTGCCGACGCTCCTAAAACTGATCTTTTTCACGATCGGTCCTCTGGAGAGAAAAGCGGCAAGGGTCGAACAGATTGCTTACATTTTGGAGAGAAAACATATGTTGGGTCATGGAAGAAGGACTGGAGGAGAAGGAATGAAGAGCAGCACGATGAACGTAGCTCATCAAGATACCCAACTCATTTCGCGAGCTCACTTAGCCGGTGCGATATGCGGATTTGTTTTCTTCTTTGGCAATGATTAATTTCTTGGTTTGCCACGATATTTCACGAAGTGTACGGTTACTTGTATTCCCTATCATCACTTTTTGCTGTTACATTGTCAATCATCACCTTCTATTACTGCTTCAAGCATGGTCTTGGACGCTGTTCATCCAGGGAAGGGTATAGACTCTCGACTTTTCGATTCTGTCTAGAAGAGACGGAGCTTTTATTCCTATTTGCTTTGGTTCGTTGTCTGTTTCTGGGGCGAAAAAGTTGATGGCTTTTTCTTAGGTAAAGGGAGAAGGGGAAAGGTTGGAAGCCAAGAACCGAGCCTTTTTCTTGTTTACAGCCAAAGCTTTGTTTTCCTCGGGTGGCTATGGTGATTGAAAAACGAGACTAGAATCGGATTTTGGGCCTGTTTACTTCCCACAGTCCTCAAGATGTGCCATGCGATGTGGAATACTGACACTGGATCTGTCTGCGTTCTCAACCCAGCTGCTCACCCTCGTTCTACAAAGCATGCATCAGTGTAGGTGAGATCAGCCAGGCTAGCTGAGCATATTGTTGACGGGTTGAAACGGGTTTCTATGTATGTGGTGTAGTCGTAGAATACCCGAATTCCAAACCACCAATATGCCTGTCACCGGTTGCAGACTACTAACTCCAACTTGTCCTCTCCAACATATTGCGCTTATGTGTAGTCCAGACAGAGGCTTATGTTGAAGCACAAGGGTATCTCGCGTACGTCGTATAATGGTCGTTGCCGCTCCTATAATCACCTCCCATCATCGTCATTATCGTAATTGTCATCATCACGAACAGCGTCGCGAGCAAACGTCTTGGTTCGTGAATCCAAGCTCTCTATCTCTGTGCCCCGAAGCCCAGCATCCTCGCTACCTGGCCTCCACCCTCCTCGCCGCCCTCTTACCTCTACCAACGGGAAGCCCTCGGCCTCACTGGCCCGGCCCAGCACCGCGGGCGCGAGCTTGGCCCGCTCGCTGAGCTCCCCTGCCGTGTGCGCGTCCTTGAAGACGTCGCCTAGGACGGCGCCTTTCGAAAAGACGGCGAGCTCGCTTGCCTTCCAGACTGGGACGATTCCTGAGCCTTGCGCCGTTGCCCTGATGGTGAGTATCAAGAGGACCAAGGCGCCAAGCGCGGTGATGCAGTGGAGGATGATCCACGGCCAGGCGACGGCGTATACAGTTGTCGGCACCAAGATGTCGCCTTTTATTTTGTCATTACTGTCGGATCCAGCGCGAAGTTCATTGCTCATGCTCGCCGCGATATTCTCAAACGTCCTGCCGATGTCCTTGGTCTCCCAGAGCATCTTTGCCGCGCTCGGGCGATACTGTTCGGCCGCCGTCACCTTGCCCCTGAAGTTTGAGGCGCTGGATATGTAGAAGCCGTTGGGAACGTCCCATTCCTCGATCGCTTGCGTGCAGTTCTTCGAGTTCAAGCACAGGGCAAAGAGGTTCTGCATGTAGTGACTTATTCCGTAGACAGCTTCTTGCGAGACGTTCCAGCGCATCTTGGCTCCGTCGCGGCGCAGCTGCAGGTCGCTACGTGTGATGATTGCTTCCTGGGGATGATAAGCCAGGCTCTTGATGACTTTATCTGCGACCTCGGGAGGCTGTAGATTTTCATCCTGACACGCCCACGAGCGTGGGTTGCGCTTCTCTTTTGCGGCTTCTGTCGAGTTCAGGCTGATCAAGCCTTGTTTGATTCCTGCCGTGTAGTCCTTGACGCAGTAGTACAGAGCGCACTCAGAGGCAGAAACGTCAAAGTCTGGCCAGGTCTCATTGGCATACGAGCTTGGATCTGCGTCGACTTTGATGAGAGTCTGGGCCCAGATGAGGGTCTCAAGGTCGCCCATGGCTACCGTCGTGTTCGGGTCCGATGACCCACGCATCGTCATATAGACCATGTCATGCTTGGGTCCGTACTTGTTGTCCATATTATTCAGGTACAGGCCGTTCGGTGGCCTGTACTCGGTACTGTTGGGTTGGGCCGACGCCACGCTCTGGTCGACGTTCAGATCCGAGTACTGATCTCCCAAGCTTTTTTTGTTCTTCTTGAGCTTGGGTGTTATGTTGGAACAGCTGCTACACACCGCGAGCGAGTCGAACGAAGTGAACTCACACTCGACTCCAGGACACTGAGAAGAAGCCTGCTGCTCGACTGTGTCTTCAGAAGCTGTCAGGCCAAAAACGATAGCGGCTTGCATGGCAAAGTCTGCATCGGCATAGACGTATAGATCGTCGCCGGGTCCTAACTTGACCCGTCCATCTTTGGTAACTATTCCGAGTCAGTCAGACGAGCTCCGTGCTGTAACAAGACACAAACTCACTGGTAGTACCGATCATGCTAGTCACCTGAAGGCGACTTCCTCGTGAGTACCGAGACGCGTACGCTACCGTGGCCTCGTCGGCCTTCCGATGGTGAGACTGATGAAGCTGCACCAACTGTTGAGCGAATGGATCCATGGCAAGTGTCAGGATAGTAGCCAAAGCGCCAAGTCGCACAAGGCCACTGAGAAAAACGTATACTTAGTTGAAAACGCCGTACAATCGCATTGTGCTCGCCAACTCACCCTCCCCGAAAAGCACGGCTGTAGACGACCTTGAGGCTTCCGAGCGGTCCACGACTGGCTTCCGCAACCATCTCAAAGTCGTAGAGACGCCGAGGCTTCGCAGCGAAGAGTATCCAGTTCCCCTGGCCGATGCAGCTCGCAATGACTGTCTGTAGAGTTCCCTTGCTGGCAGTCGACAGCGTAGACACGATGGCGTTGAGAGTAATGACTTTGCCATCGAACACCGGCTTCCCATTGTACGCAGCGAGGAGTGGCCAGGGCGACAAGCATGGCGATGGACGAAGCGAGAGCTCCAAGCTCAAAGGCCCAGGGCCTGAGGCTGCCCCCCACCAGATCCCAATGCCATGGTGGGCTCTACTGAAGGAGATGATGATGGAGGGTCCGGGTAGGGCCTTGGTAGGAGTCAGTATCGTCCCGTCGGTCGCACGGATGTGTGACAGCGACTTGCCGTGGGGTTGGCCTGGCGCGAGAGCGGATGGAGTTGAGCATGAAACAAGACAAGACATGGCCTCAGGCGCCTGCAATGACGATATACAAATAGTAAGCAATGCCGCTCTGTTGGCTGCGCCTCCGTCAATTTTTCTATTGGACGCCGTGTTGGATGCGTGCTCCGTCTGCAGGTGGCAAAGTGACGGTAATTGCTTGTTGTGGACAGATCCATTGCGGGTTGAACAAGGACACAGCATTTCATATCACCACCATCAGCACACGTACTATCGTAGGGCCGCCTGGTCATGAACTTGCTTTGTTACCTCAGCCAGCGGCTGCAATTATTTAGGCAAAGTTGCTTTTGCAGTTCGCTCCTTGCTGTTCTCTCACCATACGCATCTATAGCCAAGCAGCTTATAGGTAATCACACGCCGATGCCTACAGATCGATATTTGTTTCTCGCTGCCTAGCATGGCTTATGAACTCCAACATCATCATCATCCTAGACTGCCTGAGCCAGCCCGTCTGATGCTTCATACCCTGACCTTCTCCTCATCCCCAAATCCTCGCACTCCCATGCCATTCACCGCTGCATCCTCTGGCTTTCCCTCCCGGCACGCCCATCCATCCACCAGTCTCAGCGTTTCACGGCTCCAAACCCTGTTCACCAGGGTTAATCGCACGGGTACCAGAGCGATGATGATCAAGGGAAACGCAGGGGCAGCAACCGTCAGGGTCACCCCAAACACAAAACCCGTGAGAAGGATCTGGGCGATGGTGTACATGTGGATGCCGAGCCAGGAGACCCCGTCAGGAAGCTCTGGGAGATCAGGCGGCGGAGTGAGCAGTTGGACAACCCGCTCCAGGATGGGATTGACCGACAGGGACTGGTAGCCCATGAACATGAATAGGCCGGCAAGCACCGAGGTCTGGGTGTAGCCCAACAGCTTCTGCAGCGGCGGGGAGACGAAGACGAGGATCAGAGCCGCCTGGATGAAATGTGAGTACCGCTGCTCGTATGTTCGCGCAACTGGCCGAGGTGAGTCAGGCTGTTCGCCCTCCGTCGTGACCGGGCTCTGGACGACGTAGTGCATCAACGATTCCGAGTGGAGAGGCGCTTGAGGAAGTAACCCGTTGGCCGGAGGAATGCCTAGGATGCCGCATATGATGGTGGTTGTCCCAAGCAGGGCAACATCCCATGCATATCCACCAGGCTTCTTGGTTCCATAGCGCTTCACCGTACAGATGATGCTGCTGATCTCGTGGTCAAAGTAAAAGAGCACTGTGATGATGGCGCCTGGAATTGTGGACAAGAAAACCCATTCGACGGGTAATTCCCAGAAGCGGACAAAAAAGGCCTGTCGGTCTGGATTAGTAGGCCTGAACTCGGTCTGGACTTCGAGTCGGACGTGGTCAAGTGATGCTAGCTCGCCAGCGTAAGGAATCCCAATCCAGAAGATGATGGAGATGGCGGCCGCATACTCTGTCAATCCCAGGCGCACATAACGATGAAACATGGGCTTCCAAGAGTTTGCAGTCGACAGCATAATCGCCAGCAAGCAGGTTCCAAATGCCCCAATGATGGCGTACAGGAAAGCTGCAAGCGACACTCGAGCATGTGTTCGCTTCAACTCCATGGCCGCTTTGTGAAAGTAGATGACACTGTTGAGCAGCGAAAAGATGTCGGCGCTGAAGTGGGTGACATACTGCATCGTCCAGTCGTGGGCGTTGAAGATGGCCAGGAGATAGTGCATCCACCCAGCATGGATGAGGGACCATGCCATGACGGGCAGAAACTCGACCTGCAGAAGTCGAGTCAGGTGAAGATCAAAGTCTCCAGGTGGAGAGAAACGTACATTGAAGTGTTTCTCACACAGCTCGTAGATGTTTTCAGCCAGCACCGAGAACGGACCGGTGACGCCCAAGATTGTGAGAGGCTGTCCAGAGAAACTATGTCCTACGATGAGCATCATGCCTAGTCACAGCAGCTAGACAGGACCACTTACAGGGAGAAGATCAGGCCGCAGAGGCCAGTGCTGAAGACGACCTCGATGGTCCCCCATGACTTGCCAGTCAAGGTGTACAAGTCGCTAGCAAATGTGATTCCAGGCAGGATGTTGGTGAAGAAGATATAGACGGCACTTGCAACAACCTGCTGGTTAAACACTTGCCAGTCTGACGCGTATCGGCGCTTGAGGTTGGAAAAGTCTTGCCTGAGCAGCCGGAAGGTACGTAATTTGCCGCCTTTTCCAAAGTATCTCGATATCTGAGCGGCATCATTGGCGTTGTCCGATATCTCGGCTTCGGTTGCTTGGCTTCCAGGAGCATCCTGTGAAGCCTGCACAATGGTGTTTCCAGACCCCACGGTAGGAGTTCTCTCAATACCCATCGAATCGGCTGATCCTTGTCCCGCCATTGCTCGTGATGAAAAAGTAAGTTTTGTCCACTCAAATGTGATGTAGAGACAACGCGCGTGAACTTGACGGTCTCTCAAGCAGGTAAGAATCCATCCTGCAACCTCTTCCCATCATTTCTTGGGGCTTGAGGCGAACTTATTGACATCTCGCCTCTCAACACCTTGAACTACTTCGTGGTCTTGGCAGAGCCTTGGCTTCACGCCTGGTCTTGGCTTTTGTACCTGTTGTGCATGTTTTCGTGGAACAAAAGTTGAACAGGCGCTCAGTTGTAAACGCGTGCACCATCCTCCGTCAACAATTGGTCAACTAGGTTTCCTCGCCATGACGTCATGAGGAAGCCCGTTCCCAAAGTGCCATCCAATAGCCGCGTGCCCGCTGAGGGACAAGGCTGCGAATGCGACAATGGCTAGTGCAAGGCTGAGCTTTGCATCATCTTTCTTTTTCAAGGGTCCAGTAACACCAACGGTGCTCGCTTATCAAGCTATCATCGTGTCGCAGCGCAGCAAAGACGAATTGCCCGACTCAAGACTGTTTCTACATATACCCATGGGTCCGAAATCATGCTTCTCATACCAAACTAAATACCAGTAACATTCGCAACTCGAAGTCATGGCGCAATTCGTACCCCGACAGGCCTTCTCCATCCCCAACTCCATCCCCAAGACCTACTACCTAGGCCACCACGCCGCCGGCCAGGCCCAGATCGTCAAAACTCTCTCCAACATCTCCCTCATCCTTGAATGTCGCGACTTCCGTCTCCCGCTATCCACACATAACCCTCAACTCGAGCGCGCACTTGCCGGGCGCGAGCGCATCGTCGTCTACACAAAGTCCGATCTCGGCATCGACAGCCCCCAAGCTACAAAGGGTCTGCGCAAGCTCTACGGAGATCGCATCGTACTCTGGGATAAGAACAAGGCAGCTACAACCAAGTCACTGCTTAAGAAAGTCAAGGATGTCGCGCGGGCAGTCGATTCGCTGACCGGTATGCGAGCCATGATTGTGGGGATGCCCAACGTCGGGAAGAGTACGTTGCTCAATGCGCTGAGGAGGACTGGCACTCCAGAGAGGACGGCAAAAGTGGCAAAGACGGGGGATCAGGCGGGTGTGACACGCAAGATCGGCACGCCAGTACGCATTCTTGAGTCGGAGGCTCAGGGCGGCATAGGCGACGGCGCCTACGTACTGGACACCCCTGGTATCTTCCAGCCCTACGTCGACGATGGCGAGACCATGATCAAGATCGCCCTGGTACAGGGCATCAAGAAGGGTCTAATACCGGACGAGGTTCTAGTGGACTATCTGCTCTACCGGCTGAACCTGTTGGATCCGACCATCTATGATCGGTACTGCAGCCCTACAAACGAGATAAACGAGTTCTTGACGGCCGTGGCCAAGAAAGACGGAAAACTAAAACAAGGCGGGCTGCCCAACTGGCAAGAAGCCGCTTCTAGGGTGCTCTCTCAATGGAGGAGCGGGAAGCTGGGCAAGTTCGTTCTCGACGACCTGTCCGATGGGGCATTGGAGAGTTACCAGGCCAGCATATTGCAGCCAAAGCTGAGCATGCATCAGGCCAAGAAACAACAGAAACTATCACGCTCACAAGAGAAGGCGGGTGCTTAGATACACACGGAGCATCCAGAACATATGTGTATCATTTATCGATGTATTTGTATAACTAGAGGGTATTTGGACACGATAAGACTTTGAACCACTCTGTAATTGATACCCCGTCCAATTTCAATTCCTCCCTCGCCTGTAATACAATCCTTTCTCAAACTATGCATAGACGCCAATCATCAAATCTCTCGAAAAGTCGTACCAGGGTATATAAGAAGGGGCCTTAGAACACCATGGGGCTCGAGCCTCGTGAGCTGGTTCCTGACCATGATGGACGGGCCTATGATCGACATAAAAGATCAAGATGCCCCCGTAAATCGCACTGGTGCTTCGTAACGCCCAAGGATGCTCCTAACCATAAACTCCCGAAAGAACAAAGAAACCATAGTCGCTTATCGCTGTCGGTACCCAACGATGTGTCGTCCGACTAGCATGATCTCAAGAATACTGGTTCTGCCACTTGACCATATCTCGTGTCAAAACATCCATCATCTCCATACAGTTCAGTTCCTTGAAATCTTTGTCATCGTGAGACGACCCTCTGGTAACACCGTGGTCCATGACGACAGACTGGTTCTCGGAGCTGCCAGTGGTCTGCGGGTGAGGCGATTTCTGAGGCGAGACCTGCCCGCTCCCATCAGGCACCGGAAAAGTTTCGGCCGCGAGGTCTACCTGAGTCCTCGAGATAAAATCCATAATGGCGCCCACACGTCGCTTCATATCTACCATGCTCAACTTGTGGTGTATAGCCGCTTTGGTTTTACCATGGCGGCTTTCACCGGCTGGTTTCGCATGGCCTGAAGCCGACTCGTCTCCGTTCTTTTGAATGTCTCGTGACATTGATCGCGCTGGAGATTCGCCGTCTGCATCACGCTCCCTGGTGTATTGATTTCGCCCTTTGCCTTTTTTATGCATGGTTCTTCCTCCTCGCTTAAATGTACTTGTAGTTGTCGGTTGGATCGCAGGAGGTGTATCGGGAGTAGGCTGAGCTGGCGCTGGCGCTGGAGTTTCGGTGATGATCGGGGCCTCGATGCTTTTGGCGGCTGGCGGCTTGATTGCAACGCTGGGTACCTCCTCGGAAGGATCTGAATCTGCATGCATCTTAGCAACATGGTCTAATCGCGCAATTGTGTGCTTCACTCACCCTCACCCCGTCTCCTTTCTGCACGCCCTTTGCGTTTGTCTGCTGCTTCTTGTCTCTGGCGCTCTTTCTCATCCTTCTCCGTCTTTGGTCGCTGGCTCTTAAAATTGCGAGCCTTCTTTGCGCCATTTCGAATGCTCGTTTCGTCGTCCGAATCGTCGCGACTGGGTGCCTCTACTGGTTCGGCAGCTGGAGACGCAGACCGAGAACTGGTCCGTTGTCTTTTGAAGTTCGCATGGTTTCTCAAAGACGTCAGCTTCTCGTCCCGTGGCTGGGCGTGAATGGCGATAGACTCTTCACTATCGCTCCGTCCCCGCTTGGCTCGCCGGGTTGAGAGATCTGGTCCATCGTGAGGGGCGTCCTCCTTGCTTGCTTCGATGGCGCGGAGTAACTGTTCGTCCTCGTAGGCTCGATCTCGGCTGTTCATGGTAGATCGTCGCTTGGAACTCTGCGAAGCAGAAGTAGGCCGCGAGTTTTTGCCTGTACCGCTTTTTGGGGATCGATTCCCGTCCTTGGCTATGGAGGCGGCACGCGACGTGGCGCGGGAAGGTCGGTTGAGAGGCACATACTTGGAGTACTTTTGGCTGTAGGCAGAAGCGGTCAACATTGGGATCAAAGCAATACGTTGTGCGCAAACTTGGGTATGGACGAAATGGGTGAGTAAACAAGATGGGCAAGAAACATGGGCACCAGGAAAACTCAGTCACGGCCATTCGGACGTGTCGAGAAGAGAAACAGGTGCACCACGTAGCATTACGGCGGACTTACCCGTTGATGGCAGTATGAATCTTGTGGAGATCTTTGCGACATTGTTCGCAGAAATATTCATCGGGAGAGCTCTCGGCGCTGAAAATGCCCACACAGGCACCGTGCTGCCAGACTTTACAGATGTCGCATTGGACAAAGAAGCCAGTAACGTCCTCGGTGAAGTCAATGGCAGCGAAGAATTCGGCATCGGGCCCTTCGACGGGCGGGCGACCCGGGTAGTCTTCAGCATCGCAGAGACACCGCACAGCCTCGTCTTCCTCTTCCTGAAGGTCGTCGCTTCCATTGGCCATATCCATATTATCAGGCTTAGCAGCCTTCTCGATCTCGTCTTCGTGGTTTCGCTTTCGCCTCCGGCCAAGAAGGGTGTCGTCGAGATCCTCAAACGGCTCAGAGGAAAGCGAGGCGCTGGGTGTGGATTTTGTAGACGAGGGCTTGACGACGGATCGAGTGCTCCGTTCAGCTCGGCCGGACGTGCTCGAAGACACGGACGACTGTTGAGATTGCGAATTGGTGGCGCGGGCTCTCGATGACCTTCGCGGCGAGGGAGGTGCCATTGAGGGAGCCGGGTCACCGAGGTGGGGAGAGGCAGAGAGGGAAGAAGAGCGACGGGCGCGAGAAGATTGGTCGAAGGCTTTTCGGCGCGTGCAACACCACGGGAGGGAATATTGTAGGTTCACGACAGGCAGACGAGTCGGGCGAGAACGGTATCGCAGGAATTGGGTGCTGTACAGGAGTGAGTGGGCGCTGGTTGGAGACCGGCGCCGACGAAAGCGGCTACAGAGAGAGAAGCGTCGAGGAAGGGGAGTCGAGTTGGGGACAAGATTGGCAAGCAAGCATGTCGGAGACGAATAGAAGCGACGTCGTCATGACACGGAGAAACCGTAACAGCGTGTATGTGCGACAGGGTGAGAGCTTGGTTCCGAGGACGAGAGGAAGAGAGGGAAGAGGGAAGTGGGCATACTGTAGGAAGGTGGGCGCGGGTCCGGGGTGGCCATGAAGCAAGCGTGGGCATGCGGTCTTCAGACCTTCCAGCATGGGCTACCCTGGGGCTCGGAGTTCACACTGGGGGATCCACGGCTTTCAGGGCAGCTTCGGTACCGTTTAGCGCCGTCCACTCACCGTGCAAATTCTGCTCCTAAGATCCTGGATGGAGGCTGGGGCCAGACTTTTTGGAGACGCCGTTGCTGATCTAGGCAGCTAATTGATGCCCATAAACTTATTTGGGTTCATCCGAAACCGCGGCTTGTTTCCGCTGGAGCCATGGAAGCTGTGATTGTTTGATTGCCCCATCGCCTTACACTTCCCAGCACAGCGGTTAAGGTACTGAAGGTTAAGGTTGACGATAGCCGTGTCAAGTTCGAGGTCGGAGATATTGTGATTATACCAGTAGAGCTGGATTCAACCGTTAGTCCTTATTAATACGCTACCTTGCCTCAATTCTTGGAAGTTGAGCTAGGCACGGTGCAGATTGGCCTACCTCGGAACCCTTGGACTCATTCCCCCTCCTTAGGTATGTGCTGTCAAGTCACCCTTGCTTACCTAATTTGTCCACTCTCAACGACCTCCTAATGCCTGGTTAAACCACCACTCATTGTGCGATTTACAATCATCCAAACTACGGAAATCTTGACGGTGTCGTCGAACTTTGTTCTGCTACGGTCTGGGATTGTTACTTCCACGGCTCCTGCTCACGACTTTGTCCTTGCGTAACGAGTCTGCCCGCCGCGCCTAGCTGTGGCCGAGGTGTCCTTGTCGGCTTCGGACACTCTACTGTGACTGGGTAAGCAATCCTGATATCTAATAACCGACAGAGCAAGCCTAGCAAACGTCGACATAGCCATCGCGAGCGAAGCAGAGGAAGAGGACATGGCACAGGACTTGTCCAATACCAGCTCCTACTCGCCGTGGCCTTGGCCTCCCGCCCACGATATGCTTTCCAATAATGACCATGTTCTGACCCGCATACAGAACGTTTTGGAGCCCGACCGAATCGACTTACCCCCCTTTTTGAGCGTTCGAGCGTCAACCGAGTCCGCATACCAACGTAGCAGCCTTTCGAGGTTTCGATTTTGGTGCTTTTTTTTCGAATTGTACTATTCAAGTCGCATAATCGAATCCGTTTCTGAACGAGATATTGTACAGATTGCACCCCTCGTTTGGCGAAGCTTATCACTCGACTGCTTGCTTCAGTGAATGGAGTCAGAGCTATTATACGATGTTTGATGGGTATGCTTCCTGTTTGCTCTTACATGAATCGGTCTTATCTGTCCTTCTGCTGGCTGTCGATGCCGCCACTGTTTTTGATACTTTCATGACGGCGGACGGCATAGCACTTGCCGCCCACCAGCAAACCCGTCACTATGTCGGGTCTCATTATCGCTGCGTGCTTCGTCGGCACTATGATGATCTATCTGCTAACGCGATGTGCTTTCTCTTCCAATGCAGATCATAGCCCCGACATGTCGCCAGATACTGTATCGTCGCTGTTTCCAGACCGACCGATCCGGCCGTTACCGAAGCGTCGACTCCGAGAGAGGCTTTCACCAGAGGTCGCAGACTCAATAAAATATCCCCTTTCAACCCACGAAACAGCCCCCCTCTTCTACTATCCTCCGTACACTCTGAAGGACGAAGAAAAGCCTCCGAGGGCTAGCGAGACAAGTCCGATAGAGCATGGAAGCAAAACAGAACCGGTACGCAATTATACGCCTCGACGGAACGGCGTAGGACTCTCAGAAGGCGATGATGAAGAGGCTGCGTTACGAAGCACTCTTGTTACCCGTTCCCCCCCAGAGATCCTCACTCGTGCGGCCCATCGTCCATCTCCGCCGGACCAAGCCCGTCATCCCAACCCACAGCCGCCTCTGTCCACAGCCTCTTCCGTCGATGGCTACGATTCCTTCGAGAATACCAACAATAAGAAGAAGCGAAAAATCCCTTCTGTGGGGGATTCTTCGCTCAACGGTACCCATGCGCTGAACAACGAGACCAGTTCTCTTGCCATTTCGCCAGGCTCACCACACTCTCCGACCAACGATCTGCACGGTCATGCGGGCGTATATCCAGGCTCCGGGACGTTTGCTACAAATAACCAGGGAATTTCAGGGCCAGGACGAGGCAGGCTTGGGCGATCCCGGAACGGCAGAAGTCCGCTGCGAGCATTGTCTGATGGCAACAATACCTGGGCTGGTCGAGCTTCCAAAACTGCGCCCCCACAATGGGCTTCAGCCGGTGAGTTTGATGTTTTCTGCTCCTGTTCTTCATTTTCTTGGGCCCCATCGTCCGTGGGTCTCAATAGGCGTGGCCTAGTACCTGCCAACAGACTCATCCCGGTGAACTATTTGTTCCATTCGTCAGTTTGCACGTTTGCCAAAACGTTCCTTTGACATGTTGCTCCTTTGTCTACAGTTTTGTCTTGTTTATCTTTGTCTGCAATATGGGCTTCAGAGTTCTAATCCAAATCTAGAGCACGAAGGCCGCGGTATCATCTCTAACGCCATTGCAAACGCCGAAAAGCTCAGTCCTCAGGGCCAGGAGAACGTGAGCCTGCTTCAGCAACATTCTTCTGCCGCAAAAGCCACTCCAACCTCGACCCAGTTCACCTTTACCTGCGATTCTCAGGTTCCTGGCACTGTTCAGTGGCCTGGTATGTCGCGATGAGACTAATAGGCTGATACCATGCTGACTTGAAGTCCAGGTCATCCAAGCAAACACAGCATGTCGACTCAAACAGCCCTAGGCACCTCTCCAGGAGCCAACATCAGCAATGGTGCCCATCACGATAGTTCTTTGAAAGCAGCTAGCCGGGGATCGGAGAATTCTCGACGACAGAGCAGGCGCCGTCTGGAAAAGGAATTAAATATGGCTGCAAGGCATCGCCGTCGGCTTGCTGCTGAAGACTATTTTCACAGCCCGCCAAAGCTAGCAGACATCTGGATTTGCGAATTCTGCGAGTACGAACGGATCTTCGGCGAGCCACCGAGAGCACTCATTCGAGAATACGAGATCAAAGACCGCCGCCATCGCCAGGAAGAGGCTGACCGTAAACGGCTCCTTGAAAAGGCAAAGGCCAAGAGTAGGAAAGGTAGAAAGAACAGCAAGGCCCAAGCTAGAGGAGGGCAAACAGTGAATCAAAGTCCGCCCCAAGGTCATGAAGAGCCTGACGCTTCTTCAATGGATCCGGGCAACAGCCACTCTACGCAATCTGAGGAGGAAGTCTACGTGGATGAGTTCGATGACGAATACTCAGATTCGGTGGGAGATCTTGGACACCGAAAAGGTCCAGATATACCTCCAGCGATAGTCCCAGCCTAAAGGAGGTTGATTGAGCAGGACTGACCAGGTCATGGATACAAGGCCAGGCAGGTATGGTTATGGGAATGCCTTGGTTCCACACGACGGGCCTTGCTCTACTCTTGCTGGGAGACGCAAATTAGGGAACGGTTGAGAGCCACTCGGTGGGGAGGAGGCTCGAGGAATTGCAGCGATTCTGTCTTGAAGTAACAGAAGCGCGGAAGCTATTTTGTAAATCCAAAGTGGCTGTGTCATCGCGGTATGAGCACTCTGACTATGAGCCAGACAACAAAAAGTCACTATGAATCATGTCATAGTTATGTTAGCTATTATATGTCGCAATGCCCCGTCCACGATCACTTATAAGATATTTGTCTCAGCTGCCTGTACATTTGGTAGCAAAACAGAGACGGACTTGGCCTTGGCTGCGGGTTCCGGTGTCCCAGTCTCATTTCATCTGTCCGACTTGGGCCAAGTTGAACGCGGCTAAGGATTGCGGTGGCCGAGATACTGACGTCAGGGCGGGCTAAACGAGGCGTAATAAATAAGTGCTGCTAACAGGTCAAGTTGAAAGCCAGGGCCTCCTCACAAGCCATCAGGTAGCGCGCAACGTCTGTTGTAGAGCTGAGCTGAGCTGGGCCGAAGAAAAACGGCCCCGGATTGCCGAGATCGTTGCAGCAAAAAGCCAAGAGGTAAGTAAGGTAGATCTCGGCAGATGCGGACATGCAATGCTTGTTTACCTACGGCCTGTGAAGGGACAGCCCTGATGGGGATTGACCCACGATTACTGATCCGCGCATCCCGAGAGCAGCAGCCGGGGCTGGGTCACCGGGAAGCTACTGGTAGTCATTGCTTGCATCGCAGCTTCAGGCTCTGTTGGGTTCGACCAGGCTCAAGCACAGCAGCTGATGATGGCCAGCAATGGGAAAAGACACGGCCTATTTCGTCAATGCCAACCTACAGTACCATCCTCATGATTCAATGGACCCTGAATCCATCTGACGCGAGGACGGAGAATACAATGCAGCCCCTGCCGAACCAAGATACTGTAAGTGTATGCGGTGGGGTCTTGCCCCTAGGCCTTAATTGAGGTTAGCGTTATTAGCGCGGCCTGTGGCTTGATACCTTTCGTCATCAGTTTCTCCCGTCCTCAACCATCCAAGAACCTTTCATTCATTTCCCCGTCAACACACTCCTACAGCGTTATTAGTCTCTTCCGTTGCCACACCGGCAATTTAACACACTCGGAATACTTCGTGTATCAGCGTCATTACTTTCTTATACCCGGGCTTGCGGGTTCATGCGCGCCGTCTGCCGAGCTTCGACTGGCTTTGCGCCGCGTTTGAACTAGCCTATCCTCATCATGTTTGGAGGTTCGAGGAGACACCGTCCTCCCACCCAGGTGAGAAATTCCATTGCGGCTCTTATGAAACCGGTTTTGGCTTTTGAGTTCTGCACGTGAACGCCAGACCGAGACAGCACCAGATCCTGTTCAAGGAGTCATGGGCTTAATTAGTCGCGCTTAAGCCTTAGCTACCTTAGCTTCGCGGCGCGCTACATTTTCTGGTTTCTCCCCTTCGCATCATTATTATTCACTGTCCTCGAGGCTTCCATTTCGCTAACATGGCACCTCGGTCGCAGCCCTTGACTAAGGAAACGGCCAACCCGAATGCTGCGACAGCTGCTGCGTCGGCTTTTATGCGACGCGAACCATCAAATACCTTGTCTTCGGCAGCTGCAGCGGCTGCTCTCAAGGCCCGACCCACGACTCCTACCAATGTTTCCCAAGTCCATTCGAAGCGCGCGTTGCGCAGAAGCGCATCAGTTTCGTCGACGGGAAGCCGAGACAGAAGGGGACGAGAGCTTCAAAGGGCCCCGAGCGCTGGTTCCATGACCGAGCGAACTTTCCGGTCACCCTCACCATCACCCGCGCGCAGCGCTGCCCCACGCACGCACGATGTTCCGCCGGTCCCCAAGATTCCTAAAGCCGAGCACCTCAAGAAGACCGAAGCGAAGAGTCAACCTCATAAGAGAGCTACAAGCTTGCAGACTCAACCTTTCAAAACCGCTAGTCAGAAGATCAAGGATGGGCAAGGCTCGTGGTTCGGGGCAGCAGTAGCTGGCGACATGTCAAACGTGCGACGGACTGCTGTTGCTGATAACATGGCCTCTGCTGATCTACGGCCCAGCAGCCCAAACTCCATCAACTTCTCGTATCCTCGCTCCTTGCTGGAGGCTGCCAACAGTCCGGACCATCCGGAATCGACAGCGTCCGATGATGCCATGGTATATGATCCCAATTCGAGGAGGATGGTACCCAGAGCCGATTTGCTATTGCTGGAACAAAGCATAAGAGATGCGTCACAAAAGCCCGTTCGTCGGCACAAACATGACGGGTCGAAGAGCGGCTCCCATCTTGACAAGGGAACTGTGGGAAGGGCTAAAGGAACGGCAGTCGAAGATACCACCCCTTCCTTGCCTTTGAGCAAGAATACGCAACCTCCTTCAGACACTTACAGCGCGGTCACGCAACAACACCAACAACACCAGCTACCCAGGCACGCTGCTCACCCTGTGGCACAACCCGAAGCCGAGTCGGAAGCTGATATTCAGCCGAAGGCAGCGCCCCACACTGAACCCGACTTGTCGAGGGAGCAGACCTTGGTCGAGCCAGAATCTGAGCCAGATACTGAGCAATTGACTCAGGTCGAATCCAAGCCGGCGAATTGGACAGCAGCGAACCCGCCCGGAGTAAAGTCTCCAGCGAAAAAACGGCCATCGGTGGTTCACGAACTTCCCGAGCTGGAGCAGGAACCTGAGACACAACTGGCGAGCCAGAGAGCTTCTCATCAACGCTACGAGGATGTTGTTGATGCGGCCCCAGTTAAATCTTCTCCGCCGCCTCAAGCCGCGAAAGCCCGCACGATGATAGGAAAGCCAAATGGAAGCTTTGGTCGAGAACGCGGACATTCCGAAAGTCCTGCCCGCAGCCCAGCTCGTACTACCCACTTCGCCCCTACAACCGACCAACTACTTGTCAGGCATGAGCCGCCTTCGCGATCACTGTCACCGCGAAAGTCTGCCCTGAAGTACTCTAGTCCCAATAGGACGGCATCTCCATCGGAGGATGGCTCAGATGCCTCTGTTGCTTTCTCCAACATCACCACACAAGAAGATTCCGGGATTTCGCGGCGAAAGAGCGTGAGGGTGAGCTTTGACGACCAGAGTACAGCGGTTGTTCATCCATCAGCTGAGCCATCTGAGCCCGAGCAATCCCAGATCCCAAGTCCTGAGGGGAAAAGACCCTGGCACAGCATCATTGGGCGGCACAAACGGGATACGGTATCTTTAGACGACGATGAGAAGATGACACCCAGGCCAGCGTTGCCCTTCTTTGGCAGTATACGAGAGAAAAAGACAAGGGAGACCGAAGAGCGGCCGTTGGTGCGTCCTCTCGAGCGAACGGCGTCTCCTCCAGTGCCTTCGCTTTCGTCAGCTTCACCAGCGAATGCTCAAACAGCATCAGATCTGGAACCCGCCAGTGACCATGCTCCTAATGGATCTGTTTTGTCTCAGGAACAATTGTCTCGCAACGAGGCCAACACTTCAAAATATAGGGAGCCATTGCCACCAGTGGTGACATCGGTCGACAGCAATGGTTATATCAGCAACAGTAGCTTGACCTCGGACGATGAGTCTGAGCCAGAAGCGCTCGTTGCAGCACGCGGTTCCGAAGAACCAGTGACTGAGAAATGGACCAATGCCAATGCCCCGACCAGATCCCTGGTCCCCTCATCAGAGAGCAAATCGGATCAGAATGGCAATGTACCAACCATCTCAATTTCACATCCTAGTCCCCGTATACCGGAGGAGGGACAACCGGAGTCTCCGCAAGACTTCTTTGATGTTCCAGGAGGTTTCCCTGAGGATGCCCAAGCTGCAGTTGAAGATGATGGCACACTTGCAAGAGCCGACACTGTCCATTCGAACGCTCCTCAACATCAAGTAATCGAGAGGGCTTCTCCCCCAGCCCCTATTACGCCGCAAAGGTCTTTTGAGTCGACTGCCATTGTTCCTCCCAGTCCCCAGATGCATGACATCCAGGAAGAGTCAGAAGAATCAGAGGGAAGCAGTATTTACAGTGACGCTTATGAAGATCTCTCCGACATGGAAGGAGATGGGTTCATGTCCCTTGATGCCATTGTGGATAGCCCCGTGGAGCCGACTTTTTCCCAAAAGGTGTTTGAAAAGACTGTTGCTAAATACAAAGAAAGTGACAGTTTTGTGGAAAGCTCGTCAACAGCAGATGTCACACAGCCTTCCTCACAAACACCAAATGACTGGGCTAACGCGAAGGCTTATTGGAGGAGCTTGAGTGCCAAAGAGAGACGCCAACTCGAGAAGGAGGCCATGGAAGAGACTGAAGGGGAGACCAGTCCCGAAGAATCAGCACTGCAAGCGAAATCGAGATCGAAAAAGCAGCGTAAGCAAAGGCTTGCGGAGAACTCGAGGAAGACAGAAAAGCACGCAGAGCCCGCCTATTCAGGATCGCCTCGTGATCCGGACCGGAGTTATCAAATTCAGCCGGGCACGACTTGGCCTCGCGAAGAGGTTGGCGAACCTCACGTCAAGACTTCGAATGCTCAGCCGGTAGCAAAACCAAGTGGTGGAATGAAGCTCCGCAAATCAATGAGAGTCAATGAAACTCCTACGGTTCAACACACAGAGCCGGCACAAAGCAATGCCATGCGCAAATCAATGAGATCAGGCGCAGGTCCCTCGGCAAGCCCTCAAGAAGGCCAATTCCGCAAATCTCTCCGTGCCAAGCCTGAAACGGGCGCAGTTGCTACGGGCGCCGGCACCAGTATGCGCACATCTCTTCGAGCTAATGGCTCACCTGGTGATGCACAAAAGCCCACCCCTTCGCTGAAGAAGAAGACCCGACCGGCTTCTTACCAGCCCACAGCTACAGCCACAGCTGAGCCGGCGCAGTCACAGCGTCGAAACCAATCTGAAGAGAGAGGTGCTAGCTCACAGGTAGCTATGAAGCCGAGTCTCGGGCGACGTGGCTCTGATTCCAGCGAGAGTAGTTTCCGACGTGCTCGAGTTGGAGGCGGAGAGGGCTCTGGATTCCGCAGGTCAATGAGAGGAAGCGGACAGCAGCCAGCTGCACCGCCATCAGATAGCGGCAAAGGAAGCAGCCGTTTCAGCCTTCGTTCTCTGTCACCAACGGGATCGGCTTTCCGTCGAAACTCGAACACGAGCTCTCCGCCTCCCGCTGCTATGGCCAACCATATGCGCTCGTCATTGCGATCTGGGCCTAATGCCAGCAGCTCCTCTCGCATGCGTACTTCTGGTTTCGGCCGCTCTCCCAAGGCCAAGCCTTCCCCAGGAGGCAGCCGTTTTGGTGATTCAAGCGATGAGGAAGATGCGCGCCCAGCGTTCCGAAGTCGATTTGTTGACTCAAGTGAGGATGAAGATACTCCTACCCCTCGGTCCAAACAGAAGCGAGCGCCAAAGACGATGCGAAACAAGTCTTCGAGCAATGCCGCTGCTGTTGCAATGGGGGTTACTCCTGCTCGTATGGACGCCCCGGGTACGCCAGACTTGCCGGACAGTGACGAGGAGAGGGAACAGTCTCAACAAGGCGTAGCTTCAAACGGAATGAATGGTTCGAGTACTCAGAACCTCAAGATTGTCAAACGGAGCGGCTCCGGACGAGAGAGTCTTGGAAGACTACCCCCCTCGCAGGCTACTGCTGACGGTCAATCTACAACACTTCGCCCAGCCCACAAGCGCCGAGGGAGCTTCATGTCGTCGATACTCCGTCGCAAGAAGGACCCTTCGGACAAGATATCCCGAAACGTCAGCGAAAGTGCATCCCGGCGAGATACCCACCTCGAGCGAAGCACAGATGAGCTTGCCGTGATTGGCGGCAACGGTGCCAACCCGCCTCACAGCTCACGACTCCAAAAACGGGGAAGCAACTGGCCTCTGCCGGAGAATGAGCGTGCCCGGGACGAGGAGGACTGTTTCGACAACGGATCGCAGAACACGTACGTAGTCGATGAGGACAAGAGGCCATCCACCGCTGGTGGGCTTAGCCGACCTCCGGCCTCCCCATCAACCAAGGTGGGCTTCCTCAAACGTCGCAGCACATCTCATAGCGTGATTGGGCTTGCGCAAAATGGAGCCCCTGGATCTGTCGACGGCTCTGAGGCTGGGGCGCCGAGGAAGAAGAAGTTCGGGGCCTTGCGCAAGATGTTCAAGCTCGACGACTAAAGCAACTTACTCGCTTTGTTCCCTTAACCTATTGATCCCACCCCTTTTCTTTTGCAACTGCTATCATTATTCTTACCGAATCATCGATATCTCGCGCGTCTATTAATCCTGTCACTCGCGGTGTATTCGCTCCTATTGCATCTGTTTTATGTCGACGCTCTCGCATCTACTTTCTTTGCTTGCTCCTTCTCTCCCACCAGGCCATCATTGAAGGGGGCCTGGATTTTTAATTTTTCTTGGGGCTGGACGAACGGCTGGATACATGATCGTTCGGGGGAATTTGGTTGGGTGGCCGGTTTGGAAAACCTACGGGAACAAAGAACGATCTTTGCAGGTATTGAGATTGATGATACCTGCTTCTTCGTCAGTCTTATTATCATAATGTTAGACAATATTGCAAAGCTGGCAGAACCTGACAGACAACATTGTTACTTCTTCATCTGAGTTCACCTTTGGCGACTAATTAGTCCAATGCGAATTCGTAGTGGACAATAATTCGGCACTCGCGAAGTATGTAGTTGGCTGATTCAGGTTTGACCTGTTCGAGTCGTTTCGCTTCAATTCACTTTTCTCTCTATGAGGTATCCGAACTCATCCGTGTTCCCTCTCTGACCTGTTTTTGCGAGCCTATAAGCTGCTCTAGATCAGACACCGCAACTCCGTCTTGAACGCCTTATGTCTAAAAAGAACCTCAAGGATGCATCTAGCAAAGTCCAGTCCCATGCTACTAAACCAGCGCTCCAGTCCCAGAGCCTGGTTTACAAAGAACGCTACCAAAAGCTCCCTGCCAGATGCAAGACAACATAGGAAGAAGCATGCTATGTGGTTTTGTTACGCCCAAATACTCCACAGATGTGCGTATACAAAGTTACTCGTACAAATCGAATGATATTATAAAATGAACAATTCAGCTGATGCTGGTGTGCGTAGCCGCGGAAGGTATGCGCGACCGGGACACATATACAAAGATACCTCAGGGAGAGGTCTTCAGGGTTACAGTAGCTTCTAGCTCTTAGATTTTGGCTTGTTGCCGCTTCGAGTCTTCTCACGCTCCAATAAGAGCGTCAGTTGGCTTTTTGTACGTCCCAGAGGTACGCTGGCTGATGTGGTGGGCTGTGTCGGTGTAAAACGGGCGTCGAGAACAGATGGCTTGGGTGGCACAACGGGGATAGTATGATGTTGAGATGGTACATAATCGACAGCCCTAGAACCCAGCGTAGGTTCAAATCCGGACTGGTCAAGGATAGTCCCTGCTGCGGCAACGTTAGACGTTGACGAGGTAGCCTCGGTAAAGAGACCTGGAGCACGAATGTTGTTCTGAGACTTTGGTTGATTATATCCGCCCTCAGACTGAAATCTCGTCGTTGAAGGGGCATGATCGTAGCTCTTGCCACTTTCCAGAGATCCGACATCAAATGTCGACCTCGAGGCCGCAGATCCCCTCCGTGTTCCGTGGCTCGTGAGGTTGATGAGAGATCGAGCCTGAGGCAGTGTTCCTTTTCCACGATGAATGCTCCGGGGACGCTCGTTTTGATATGATGCTCGGGTCGCTTCCTTGGGTGCCTCGTGTTTGTATGAAAGGGATCGGACGGACACCGCTGGCTGTTTCCCACGTGCTTTCTCGCTCATCATGGGGCGCTCCTGAGACACACCATTGCTGCGCTCTACTTCTGGCTGACCGACCTCCAACTCTGTATCGTCAGTGGAAGCCCCGGTCCACTGGGTAGCCGCACGTCGTGATTCAGTTGAGACGCGACCTTCTTGAAAGCCAGTCTCTGAGTGATCTGCCGATAGCCGTTTTGACGTTGCTGCTTTGCTAGTCCCGGTAGATGACGGAGCAGTAGTCAATTTTTGAGGTAGAACAAGGGATCTTTTCTTTGGCGAAGAAGCTACAAAGAGAGGCGCCTCCGAGGCCGTCGCTGCTGTACTTCCCGAGGAGGGAATCTCCTCTTCATCTGCAGACTCTTGGGGTGACACAAAGCGGGCTGTGGGTCGAGGGCCTGACGATGATGGACCCCGGGCTTTTTTCAGGATTGGATGGGCAGGTGGCGGCTTTGAGGCACTGGAAGATAGGGCTCTCAGCGCCGAGTCGGTGGATCTGGAAGGGCGGGACCCTTGGGGTTGAAATGGTGGTGGAGGTGCTGCCCCAGCTTCAGCGGCTTCCAGAATTTGTTTTATCAGTGGTGGTATCTATAGTGTGTCAGTTGGAAGAGTTTTGTGAATAATAAACCCCAGTGACACGTACGTCGGTTCCCTCCCATCGATTTGGGGGTCCCTTGAGAGGAATAAACGTCGGACCAACAGATATTTCTTCGTAAAGTTTGGCCAGCGCACTACCTTTGAGAAATCTCCGGTCGCTTCCCCAAACATGCCACCAAAAATTCTCAAGTCGACAGGCGGTGGGATCCTTTAGCTTCTTATACGTGGTGGTGTATACTGGATTGCGTGTAAGCCGAAGCTGTGTGGATTTGGAGACACATATCGCAAGAGGGTACATACCATGCCAGTACTCCCAAACCTTGTCAGCAGGCACCGTCGGAAAGTCGGCGACCTCTTTATAAATGGTTTTGGTATTGACGACAATGCCCTTAGGCAAAACCATCAGCATGCTCGAATCCATTTGTTTGGGTTGAAGACACCAATGACTGCCAGTAACTGCGAGTAGCTCCTGCAAGAGGGAAGATGACTTGAAGTAGGCAAAAATTTTAGCTTGCAAAGCACTTCAGTCAGTTTAGGGCGTGGGGTCGTCTACTGGCGGCTGCAGAGGCGAAGCATGGTGGCCGAAGGTGTGTAATAAGTGAAGGAGGTGCTGGCGCGTTAGTGAGAAACCGGGGGAGTGAGTGAGAAGGGTGTCGTATTGAGCGAGTGTAAGGAAGCGCGGATACGTGAAGATCTCAAGGACCAAGGTATGTTCTTTGTTGTTGTGAACAATATGACCCTCCCTAAACGCTTGCCGGCAAATGTTAGAGGTGAGGTGAGGTGAGGTGAGATAGCGGCGAGCTCGAAGCGCGGCACGCGGTGAATCGTCGTCCGTGAGGTGAGTCGACCGGCCTTGAAAATTGACCGGATCTGGGCTGAGCGATGCAGCAGCTGATAGTGGCAGAGGAATACAAGGCAGCTATCGCTACAAAGATATGCTGTCGTGGGTCTTTCCCAGCGAGAGAACTCGGTCGAATACGAAATCTCGAAATTCCCCGTGACTCGTAAGCTCCGTGACGCAAAAAGTGGCCGCGCCGAGTGAGGAGGAGCAGCAACAACAATAACAGTGGATCTTGTGCTTGTGAAGCGAGGCTCCTCAAGTGAACGGCACCTAGTGGTGGTGATGCAGCAGAAAAGCTTAGCTCAGCGCGTGCTGTGGTGCAGCTGGCAGCTGGGTTGAGCAGCCCGTTGAAGCGCTGTGTAAGTGTAACAGAGTGTTCGGGGCTTTGGTCGCATGTGTCCCAGGTAAAGGCCTCCTTTCTGGTGAATAAAGTCTGCGCGTCACGATGTCAGGGGCACGCATCCAAAAAAATAAAAAAAATTAAAAAAGGGATGGAAATAGATAGGGAACAATAAGGGCTCCAAAAGCGGAAAACTCTTACCTGCTAGTGAGATGGTGGAAAAGACGGTGGAGAGCCAGATGATAATGACTGAGGGTATCAAATGCTTGTGACACGGGGTCTTAGGGGACGTTCCAGGCTGTAAAAAATCGTTGGGCCGCGTGGGGAGCCGCGGCGGATGATGGCTGATGGTGAGGAACGCAGTGGCAGTGGTCGCTGGGGATCCCCTGAACGCCTTTTACGACTCTCCAGATGTCGGTCTCTCTTCAAGAGTAAATGTCGTTTTGTAGGCCGGGCAAAGGCAACAGAGAGTTTAAACAACCAAAATCAGAACCATGTCTCGTGGCGACTTCGTAAGTGATTGTTTGTCACAGGGGGGCGGCGGCGAAAAAAAAAAGAAGGAGCGCTCTTTCAGTGAAGTTGATGCTGGAAGATGTTGGAGTTACGGGCAAATCAGGTAGTCCACCGTTCGGAAAGGCCGCTGCTTGCTGCTTTGCAGACCGGTCCAGGTCAGGGAGATCCAGTTTTCGGTGAGCCCTATCATCGGAATGCATCAGAGCCTCTGCCAGCAAGAACCAGGGATGGGTTTCCAGCGTCCCCTTTGCGGCTTGTACGTACGTACCTTGTGTGTCCGTGGCCTCGGCCAATACGGTAATTGGTAGTGAGCGGCAGGGTGTGCTATGGATGATACCTACCTACCTTATGCAGAAGCCACCGCTGCAGGCAGAGAGGAATCGAGAGAGAAGTGTCGGGGGGTGCGGAGGAGAGATAAGACAGAGAAGAAATTCTCAAGTTGAAGAGGGGACAGAGGATGGGGGAATGTGGTCAAGGATGGGAAATAGGCAAAGGGCAAAGGGGGGAAACGAAATCACGACCTTGAACTCTAGATGGACCTCTGGGTGGTTTTCGAAGCCTGGGCTGCTCCTTCTCCAGCTTAGCCCATAATCATCTACCTGAGGGTAGAGGGTATCGGTCATGAGCGATGCGCAGCCGGGCGGGTCCTCGGGGGGGCGGCTTGGCGGGCTCCTAGTGGGCAGCTCAAGCCCTGTTCTTTTAGGTTGTTCTGCTCCAGCAAGTAAAGTACCGGCCGCAGCCTGTGACGTGGGCGACGCTCAAGCTACGCGACGGAGTTTTCTCACATGGGGGGCATGGGTGGTGGCCCCGAGACCAAGCCAAGAGTTCCCGTACCATCGCAAACTGTCCCAGCGCTTGATGTGGTATCATCTCTTTCTCTTGCCCCCTTGAGTGGAACGTGGAGAAAGCTTGTGTTTCCGAGCATGCAGAGTGAGATCTACTCCGTGGACTTCTAGGCGCGGGCTGATAATCGTTACGATCGATCGATCCGTTTGGCATCTTCTTTTTATAGTGCGTAGGTCGGACTTCTATTTCCGCCACTGCGAGCAAAGTGACGATGATCCATGTGTTGCGGTAACATTCCCGTACCTTTTCATGGGCGCTACCCAGCTAGTGGCAGCGCACCAAGGTTGAATGTTTGGTTACTCTGAGACCCGACACAATCGTCACGGGGTCATTGAGCGATCAAGCATTACCAATCGTCCCCCGGCTCGAGTGCATGGGACATCGTTCGGTTATATGCAAGGCAAGCTGTCATTCTGGATTTGGACTTGAGGGTGATTCGGTCCGGGCCATACGGTTGTACCGAATGCTGCAGCTTATTCACCGCCTGGTCGGTTGTTCCTTGATTCAAAACCTGGGTTGCGTCTTCCAGATGTATTGCGCCTATGAGAGTCCATTTATCACTGAAGTCCTCCTCTGTTGTTGCGTTTGAACAACTTACTTGAGTTGACCTTGCCCTACCCTTT
Source organism: Fusarium devonianum (assembly GCA_017140155.1). Taxonomy (NCBI): domain Eukaryota; kingdom Fungi; phylum Ascomycota; class Sordariomycetes; order Hypocreales; family Nectriaceae; genus Fusarium; species Fusarium devonianum. Next base: position 8,385 of record JADBHU010000287.1, on the reverse strand, counting down.
TGGAATACCTCTTCCACTATCTGAACTCTTCTCTCCATCCAAGAAACAGGAGACAAATTCAGGGGACTTTCAATGAAATTTTCTTGACCCGAGAACCCCTCAGCCTTCTGGAACGCTGCTGAGCATGGCAAAGTCATCGCTACCCTACATACGGTACCCAACTGCCCTACAGGTATGTAGTTGCCTGCCCCGAAAGACCCTTGACAGGGCATACGTGTCTCACATCTTACAGTCTAGAACAGTTCGCGACTCCTTGCCTCATCTCCGAGCCGCAACTCCCAACCTTGTAAATGAAAAGTCGACTTGTCACGTTACTCAGCTGCAGCCAGATCTCACACCGATGCGGTCAAACTTACCTCCTGGCTAACCTCCGATGTAGGTATCGACGAGCTTCTTGGCCAAGTCGTCAGCACCTTTCTCGGGATCAGTTCTCTCTGGCTTTCCTATTTACGTCTTCGCAAACCAGTCCGGCAGCTTTCTTTTCTTCTCCACAGCAGGTTTCGCTGAAAAGGAGGCTATTCCAAGTCATCAAATCCCGTCCCCACCTGCGACCGACATCCCTTGAATATTCCTTGGTCGTGTGACCAGTCAGCCACCAAAAGGAACACTCGTTGACGCTACGGGCTTCGCCTTGGAGGCTTCCCCCGCTCGAGCGCTTCACGAGACGCTTGTTCTTTTGAGGCACCTGACGCGGGGTCAGGGAACGCAGGGGCTTCGTCCAGGCACCCTGCCTTTCCTTTTGTAGTCCTCTTGTTCGGCCGAGAAGACTCTCAGTCCATGGTGTGTGGGTGCGCCGTGGCAAACCTTCCTCCCGCTCGGCATATCATGTGCAACGTTTCGGCTAACAGTGGAGAGTGGGGGCGCCAGTATAGTATGGGGTCTGCCTGTAGTCTGCCTGTACTCGTGTATAAAAGCACATTACGGAGTAGCTCACGTCTACTAGCACTTGCTACATGAATCTCATTATAAGCAAAATCGATGTGTGCTTGGCCTCAAATCGACCTTGTTGGTATCTTGATTTGTGATAATCGATACTGTAAGTTATAACGAAGCAAAAAATAGTTATATACTAGCTAGCACCTGAAATATGCAAAACTTTTCGTGCGGGTGAGGCTTACGTACTAATATTATCTATTATCTAGCATGATGAAGAAAAAAATCATGAGGCTGTAATAAGCCAAGACTGTTGTGCCATCGTTTTCGACGCACACTAGCTTTCATAGCTGCGGGAACCTGGCCTCGATAGCTTCGAGGAGGAACTGCGATTAACTGACAAGCTTCGTCTTACAGGGCGAGTTTGCATAGCTGCAGGCCCCGTCCTTTATGTCCACAACTAAGCTTCTATAAGCTTATGCCCTTGCTTACTGTCTGTTGATAAGCTGTTGATTCACTGGATGTTACGTCAAGACACGATCATGTCACCGACGGGCTACCCTGCACGGCCGGGATTCAGATGAAGCAATCAATCAGCTTTGCTGTCAGTGTCTGAACAAGACTTTTTAGGTCATTACCATTATCAATCCAATCCCGCTTGTATCCTTACACGCTCTCCCACGAAATCAATAAGCAAAATGCAAAGTCGACCGCTTCCTTTTTAACCCATGTGTCCCAGACGAGTAACCCATGTGTCCCAGACGAGTAACCCATGTGTCCCAGACGAGTTTAAGTGACAGTATATCCACCGTCAACGCGGAGATCAGCGCCAGTCACATATGAGGAAGCATCCGAGAGGAGGAAAGCGACAGGACCCATAAGGTCTTGAGGCTGACCCATCTTGCCCTGGGGGATAAGGGAGGTCCACTTCTGCTTGAGGTCTGGGTTGTCGTCGAGGATCTTTTGGGTCCTGTCCCAATGGAGTCAGTATTTTAGTCCAGATCTGGTGCTTAGCAGTACAACATTTTGACGGCGCCAAATGTCGTACGGCCATGATAGAGATGTAACTTACAATGCTGTCAGCATGTAACCGGGAGATATGCAGTTGACGCGAATGCCAGCCTGAGCCCACTCGACGGCGAGCGAAGCAGCAAGGTGTCTCACACCAGCCTTGGCGGCATTGTAGGGAGCCTGAGGCTGGGGAACATTGACGATGGAACCAGACATGCTGCCGATCATGACCATGCTTCCTGCGGACTTCCTCTCCATGAGGTGGCGGGCAACGGAGGTAGCAAAAAGATAGGTACCGTCGACGTTAACGGCCCAGAGCTTGCGCAGTCGGTCGATGGGGTAGTTAACCGCCTCAAAGTTCTCGGTGAAACCGGCCGAAGTGACGAGGTTGTCGATCTTGCCGTGCTCCTTGACGACCTCTGCGATGCAAGCATCAACGGAGGCGGGGTCAGAGACATCAGCATAGTGAGCAGTGACCTTGGGAATGCTACATCAAGCATGGTCAATTTCAATGAACGGATGATAGTAGCAGATGGAAAAGTATTACCGTCGAGCCCGAGGGTTCTCCTTCTTGAAGGCCTCGATGATGAGGCTGGTCTGTTTCTCGGCTTCCTCCTCTGCACCTTCGGTCAGCGATTTACCAGTTGTAGTGCGACTCGGGTCGGGAACTCACTGTTCATGTCAACAAGGGCAAGGTTAGAGCCAGAAAAGACCATTCCCTGGCCCATGACTAGACCCAGGCCGCGAGCGCCACCAGTGACGATACCAACATGGCCATCAAGGGAGAAGGTGGGCAGCGTAGGCTTCACGTACTGGCCACCAGCGCCGGCAACGGGTTCACTGGATGGCAGCTCGTGCTCTTCAGGGTACTCGACCTCGATCTGAGGGTCGGTTTGAGCGTATTTTCCAGGCTTGTCCTGGCGAGGAGGGATTCGGGAAATGCTGCGAGACGCGGCAACGGACAAGGAGGGGCGGAGAACGGAGGGCGCGGCGCGGCGAGCGCACTGGCGAAAGATGGGTGCGAAAGACATTGCAGAGATGAGCAAAAGTGACGATGAGTGAGATTTGGCAGGGGAAAGGAAGAAAAGCAATTGAAATCGGCGGAAGCAAATCGTTCTTATGGAAAAACAAACAATGGCAGCTCAGCCAGCCCTGGCGGAAGGAATGAGCTCAGGTGGCGAGAGCTATCCTCCAGAATGAAGCTTGAGCTCTGGAGCTTGACGTCGGTGTTACAGGGGCTGTGCAGGGTTGGCGTGGGGTCCGGGAACGGGATGGGTAAGGATAGGCCCCAGTGCCGCGAATTCGACGGCAATGATTGACGGAGACGGGGACTTGAGACGAGATGAACGTGCGTGCCGTCAACGAATTGCTTTGCAAAGAGGGGGTTGAGGAATTGAGTTGGCATGTAGAAGACAAGGTTACTAGTAGGTAAGTAGGTATCGAGGAGAGCGAGCAGCTACCGGCTTGCGCCTCGACAGCAGGAGGAGCTTGCTACTGTGCGTTCCCGGACTCCGAGTAATAACTAACGGGAGCGCCGCAAGGACGCCAGCCAACCCGCCCCCGGCCCGGCCGGCATGCTCAAAAGGAGATCCACAGCACCTGAATCCATGATGCATCACAAAATCCAGCACTTGGCAAGCAAGTCAGGTCAAACTTGCAGTAGGTGGAGGCTCATGGAGGACGAATACCGACATAGGAAAGCAATCACAAGGATGCGCAGTACGTCAGAACTAACAGACGGTGCAAGCCATCGGTTGCCCCGCTCTAGGCATCGATAAAAACATCATAAGCCTGACATTATCTGGATGTACGACTCAGGAAGCAACAATGCCTTGCCAAGCATGGCTGCAGTGCTAGCAAGCTATTGATCCTGTGCTTTGCTAAGCTGCGAGCTAACGTTGATTGAGAGTATAATGTAGAGCTTCCAGGCATCAACATTCATAAAGCTTCCCATCTCTAACGAATACGTCTAGTATGTAGATCGCCCAGCTGTTGAGGTGGTGAGACCTCTCAGTTGGCGGTCTGCCCCAGTTTTCCTTTTGGATGTGCTCCACAAGGGATTCCAAGGGACCATCTTACAGGGGTCCCTTCAATCGCGCGGGAGTTCCATGCCATGTTCCATCTCTTCCAATTGACGAATGGATTCTTGCCCGTGGCCTGTCTTGCAGCCTGCCTCCATCCTCAACAAACACCAAGATAGCTCCGCACGTTCTAGGCGTCGTCGCCGGCCGAATCATCCGCTGCTTACTCTCTGCATCTGCGGGTATGACCGCACACATGGAAGATGTTGAAGAAGCAAAACGCGTGGAGGATGAGGCAAAGATGGACGATCATATCATCAGGTTGGTGGCAACTCTGCCAACTCGGCATGCAGATGGCTGATTCTGCACCATTTCATTTATGGCGAAGAGGGATTGGCAGAGAAGGTCGATTCACGTCCTCTATCGATCAATTAACGTAGCACGGCACAGTTAATACAGTGTCACTTGAGACTGTCTTATATGAAAGACATAAGGAACGAGACAACAAAGAGCTCAATTTCGCTTGCGTAGGATGGACCTTGATTACGAGGTCTCTACGCTTTCCCGGGCGTCGCACCACGGCCGGTACGGATGTGCTTTGATGACAACCGCTGCTCAACTCCCATCTCAGTGGAGACAGGATAACAACACCAGCAACAACATCTCACTTTCGTTACCTCGGTGGGCCTCCGGGGGATCCTTAGGGACCCGACTATAGCAGCCCACAGTCAGCGATAAATGTTTGATCTAATCCATGCTAGGGCCAGGGGGCTGTCAGGCACATGGCAAAAGATTCTGGACGTCAAAGAGAATGTCAACTACGTAAGTACTTATTAGGCCCATGGGGAAGAAGCGCTCTTGCACAGCACTACTACTAGTGCGTAAACCCTTCACGGGGAGTCACTACTAGGTAGCTACGGAGATTTTGCATCCTGGGCGGTCGGTTACCCTCAAGGGGCACAGCGATTTTCAAGCAACCCGGCCGCGACCTCAACTCTTGTCTTTGCAACTTGTACATCACGGAATTTTGTTGCATTTATGAACTTTTTTTATTTACTTTGTTTTGCGTGTTTCTTTGCTGCCATGTACCCGTCATCGATGCGGAAGTCCTCCCCGTCGTTAGAGGAGCTCCGTGAATATTGCTCATGCTTGACACGGCTCTTGAGACGCAAATGGTGACAGTGCCAGTCGCTCTCCTAGGAAGCAGGCAAGCCTCACCGCGGCGGAAGCTTCGCCGACCGTTTTGACCCACTCGGCGCCCTTCCCCCAGTCTGCTCCCCCACGCTCACAGCACAGTCCGTCATGGGGATCCTTTTCTCCCTCAGGATTGGGCATACTCCTTGTTGAAGGCCCTTCCGATCACCATCCGTCTAATCTCAGACGTGCCGGCTCCGATCTCGTATAGTTTGGCGCTGCAGGTATGGTCAGTTAACTGCTTCGATGATGAAGAAGAAAAAGGTGACAAAAAGGAAAAGACTTACTCGCGAAGCAGTCGAGATGCAGGCATCTCCTCCACGTATCCCATACCGCCCAGCAGCTGGATGCAGTCGAGCGTGCACTCTGTCGCCCGCTCCGCTCCGTACAAAATGGCTCCTGCGCAGTCCTGTGTGCGGATCAAGCCTTGCTCGTCAACAGCCTTGGCCGTTGTGTACGTGTAGCTCCGCGAGGCCTGCAGCTTTGTGTACATGTCCGCCAACTTGCCCTGGAGGAGCTGGTTGTGCGCAATGGGCTGGCCGAACTGCTTGCGCTGGTGCGTGAAGGGCAGGGCAACGTCAAGCGCCGCCTGCATGAGGCCGAGGGGGCCGGCACTCAACACCAGCCGCTCCAGGTCAAGGCCCTCCATCAGCACCCGCACGCCTCCGTTGACCTTGCCCAGGATGTTCTCCGTGGGCACAAAGACGCTGTCGAACATGAGCTCGCCGGTGTTGCTGCCGCGCATGCCCATCTTGTCGAGCTTGCGCGCGCAGCTGAAGCCCTCGCTCTTGGTGTCTACCAGGAAGGCTGTGATGCCCTTGGAGGCCTTCTCCGGCTCCGTCTTTGCGTACACCACGATCACGTCGGCGTCGGGCCCGTTGGTGATCCACATCTTGGACCCGTTGAGCACGTAGCCGCCGTCCACGGGCTTGGCCGTTGTCCGCATGCTGACGACGTCGCTGCCGGCGCCGGACTCGGACATGGCCAGCGCACCGACTTGGGTGCCGGCGATGAGCCCGGGTAGGTACTTCTGCTTTTGCTCTGGTGATCCGTTGAGCTGGAGCTGGTTGACGCATAGCTGCGAATGTGCTGCGTAGCTGAGACCAATTGACCCGGAGGCCCGTGAGATCTCCTCCATGACGATGATGTGCGCTTGGTAACCCATGGCGAGACCTCCCACGTCCTCGTCAGCTGTGATGCCGAGGAAGCCAGCCTCTCCGAGCTTCTGCCACATCTCTGGAGGGAATGCATTTGTCTTGTCTGTGTTTGATGCCACCTCCTCTGTGATTTCGCGGCGCGTAAACTCTTGCACTCTGTCTCTCAGCTCATCTAGATCCTCGGTAGACGGTGCTTCGAAGCCCTTGGGGTGCTTGGACGAGTGTAGTCTGGACTGAATTGCGGGGAGCGTGACAGCAGGGCGCCATTGCCTGGCCACGGCCGGTCGCGCGAGTGATCTGAGAGTCCGTACGCTTGCCATTGTGATTATGCTAGGTGGGGGGGGTTGAAAAAGTATGGAAGGACAAGAAAAGTCTTTGTCCGAGGAAAACACAAGGCCTCTGTTTATCTCAAGAGTCGAATGTCATAATCCTGCCCGAGATCACGGGCGGCCAGTAAAGGCTGCGATAGCCGCCCCGGAGAATTCGGCTCTAGACGGCTTCTTGCGGCCCGCCTTCCCCAGGTTTTCGACGTCACAAGCTCGGCCCTTGTCGTCAACCCGCGCTCCGGCATTCAATTGAAAGTTCCCAGCATCTCCCCTCAAAGATGCCCTCGCTGTCGCAGACTTTTCCTCCGGAAACACAAGTCTGAAATCTGTGCAAAGCTCCTAGCAATGTCCTTACCACGCTCATCTCGCCAAGCTCTGCGGCTGGGTCGCCAATTCGGCCGCCAGAGCTCTCAAGTGTCCTCCCAGAGACGAGCTGTCGCGAATCTCACTCCACCGCACCATGCCAACGCCGTCTCGCGCCTCCAGACCGTCGTTGACCCTTCTTCAGATGAGTTCAAGGAGAACGAGCGCCAGATGAGCGCGGTCATGAACCGCATGCAGGAGCTCACGCGCAAGATCCAGCAGGGAGGCTCAGAGAAGGCCAGACAGAAGCATCTCGCTCGCAAGAAGATGCTCCCTCGGGATCGTGTCACGGCATTGGTCGACCCTGGAACCACCTTCCTGGAGCTCTCCCCCATGGCTGGTCATGAGCTTTATCCGGAAGCCGAGGTGCCCTCGGGCGGCATCATCACAGGTGTTGGTGTCATCGAGGGCGTGACCTGCGTTATTGTCGCCAACGATAGTACTGTCAAGGGCGGCACATACTATCCCATCACCGTGAAGAAGCACCTGAGAGCACAGGCTATTGCCCGAGAGAACAAGCTACCGTATGTGGTCCACCATGACAGCTCGTTATACTGACTGTACTGACTGTACTGACATCAACCACCAGTTGCATTTATCTCGTCGACAGCGGTGGCGCAAATCTGCCCCATCAAGCGGACGTCTTCCCCGATCAGAACCACTTTGGACGTATATTCTACAACCAGGCCCGCATGAGCTCCGAGGGCATTCCCCAAATAGCTGTCGTCATGGGCCCCTGCACGGCTGGCGGCGCGTACGTACCAGCCATGAGTGATGAGAGCATCATCGTTCAAGAGCAGGGCCACATCTTCCTCGCTGGTCCACCGCTTGTCAAGGCTGCGACGGGCGAGGTCGTCAGCCATGAGGACCTTGGAGGTGGCAAGATGCATTCGTCTGTCTCTGGTGTGACGGATTACCTTGCCGTGGACGACGCCCATGCCATCGTGCTGGCCCGGCGCTGCATCAGCAACCTGAACTGGCCCAAGCAATCACCAAACACCCAAGCTCCCAAACCGACGTTTGCTGAGCCTCTCCATGACGCCGAAGAGCTACTCGGAATTGCAACTACAAATCTGCGCAAGCCTCTCCCCATTCGCGAGGTCATCTCTCGCATCGTGGACGGCTCCGAGTTCTCCGAGTTCAAGCGCGACTTTGGCACGACGCTCGTGACGGGTTTCGCCGAGATCTACGGTCACAAAGTAGGCATCATCGCCAACGACGGCATCTTGTTTGCCTCTTCGTCTGTCAAGGGCGCACACTTTGTCGAACTGTGCACACAACGCGGCATCCCGCTCGTATTCTTGCAGAACATCTCAGGCTTCATGGTCGGATCGCAGTCAGAGCGCGACGGCATCGCCAAGCACGGCGCCAAGCTCGTGACGGCCGTTGCATGCGCCGAAGTGCCCAAGTTCACGGTCGTTGTGGGCGGCAGCTACAGCG
>JADBHU010000286.1:0-65913 GCA_017140155.1 Fusarium devonianum | reverse complement strand
CCCCCCCCCCCCTTTACTAGCAACTAGTAGTATTATTACTGCGTACGTAGTATGTACGTAGGAACCCACTGCTAGCGGAGCCTCCTGTTTTCCAGGCCCAGAGCATTTCGTGGGACGAAGAAGCGTGAGCTGAAGCAGCGCAGGAAGTGGAGTCGGCGCGCGTGGGAACGTGGAGAAGACATGCCGGGGGGGCCTGCTGTGGATTCTAGGTCAGACCGACAAAGTTGAGTAAAGTTGTCACGAGGTCAACCGCTGGTAGGGTTTTTTTCTTTCGGAAAAGAGTGCGTTGAATGAGTGAGGCTTGTTTCTTATTATTTACTAATAATTAAACCCGACAGAAAGAACCAATCTACTAGTCTAGTAGTACTCGGGCTGTTGATGTGTAAGGTAGGAGCCACGTCAACCTCTCGTTCCTTATGCCACATACATGCCTGGTTCTGATCCCACTGCTTGCTACTGCAGTGCTGAGGAGTGCTCCATTGGCCTCAAAATAGGTAGAGGCAATACCACTGCGAATGGGTACAACCCGGAATGTCTCTCCGGGAGAGTGAGAGTAAAATTCCGACCCGCCCTTCATCAGTCCGTGAGGCATGGCTGGTCTATCTGAGGTAACGCGTGGGAGGCAAGCCAGATAAAGACCGGCCATTGGACCAGAATCCCGGCCGCTCCCCCGGAAAAGCCCCCATGCAGTGGAATTTCCTGGTCCCTGTCTCCCATCCAATTCCCTCCCGCCTTTTTGCAATCCCTTCCTCCGTGTGTAAGATGTACTATTATCTGTCAGCCGCCCCGTGGTGTGCCCGGACCAAACCAACGAGCCGAAGGCACCACGTCAGTCGTCGAGTCTTACACGGCTCCGGTCATCCCCAAACTCCCCAACGTAATGGGCCCCATGCTTCTCCCCAAATGACACCCTTTGGAGAAACGTGAAGCACAAGTAAATACGACTCCTGGCCGGCAGTAGTGGCATCAGCAAATACGTTGCGCAGATCAATACGTGCATAGGATCTGGACGACTTCCAAGCAGAACACGCGCAGCAAGATTTCGCCAGCCCCAGCGTCCGAACGGAGCAAACCCCGGATTCCAGGTCCCGTCAATCAACAATCATTATATCCGTTAGACTATCGTAGATTGCACCCGCGCCCGAGGTGCTGGATTTATCTGCCGTCTCAACGAAACAACGAGATCCTTTCAACATCTCTCGGACCAGATGCGGCTGGATCTTGATAATTATGTCACTTGGCCGCCTTATTCCGCGTTCCTCAATGGCTCATGGACCAGCATGACACCTGATAACTGCGGCACCTGGCCCGCCCGGCACTGCACGACGAAACATGACGGCCCTCCTTTCATGCTGGGATCATGCTGGGATCATGCCAAGAAGCGTGATCGCTCTCTTGTCTTGTTATGGCATGCGACGCCGGCCGGTCATCGCCGAGGAACTCCTCCGTACGTACGCAGTGTTATTTCTCTGTCGTCAACGACCGAATCAAGTTGGTACTAAAACCCTCACGACAAGCTGCAATAGTTGCAGTAGCAGCAGTGCAGCTGACCAGATTAATAATAATGCATGTCCAGACCGTCTTACGAGCCTGCAGATATACGGAAGAGCAACGGCGCGTATATGCATCTGCTCTCTTCCCCGCAGCCAAGATTAGCCCCCGGGACGCCCTCGATGCGCCTCGGAAGCTATCGCCGTCAAGAAGAATTGAGACAATGCCACTCGAAGGCTAGGGCGTGTCTTTCTCACTGCATGGGAATCACACCCCCCGGCCCTACCAAGAAACGAGGCACACTAAAGTAGGCATTGGAAGGAAAAGCTGTAGCAGAGAATGTGGGGCTGAAAGCGTGGGGGTCGCAGTTCTACGCAGGTCAGGTGGTGGGCGACAGCAAGCACCCCACAAAGCCTCCTCCAAGCCAGAAGATTCTGGGGTCAGAAGAATCAGCTATGATGATGATGGTTGTGGAACACCAATGCCGAACACAACGCAAGCTGGCGACAAACAGGAAGGATACTGAGAAAGATCAGAAGTATTGCCCGGACGCCACTGGAGCCATTCTCGACAGATTCGTCTACAACATATTGAGTTACCATTTATTTAGTCGGGCTAACAAGTCACCTCCATCCGGCAATAACTTCTCTCCTACTCCAGTTTGCTAATGCACAGAAAATTTCCGCACGCTTGGCCCATCACTTTCCTGGCCCTGCCCGGCCTCGCCTGACTCGGCTCAGTTAGGGGAAGCTAAATACTATCCCCGGCCGGGACTCCTTTGACGCTCAGCCAACCACATCGCTATGTCTCCCTCCCACGCTATCAGAAGCCCCTTGGCCATCCCGCCCGGGTGGATGTCTTGATTCCGGAGCGCTGGCTCGGTGGCCAACACCGGTTGACACCGTTGATCATGCTAGCGTTTGCTTGCATTTGCTTGCAGCAAGCCTTGGCTTCCGGATCTCGAGTATCATCAGATTCGCTCTCCTTCAGAAGGCAACCCTGCAACGCCACACCGCTTCTACTCATCCATGCGAAGAAAAACCCCAAAGAGTTCCTCTGTCCGAGTTGTACGCTGCTCCGGCCGGACGAGTGCAATCATCGGATTGACCACATTCCATTCTAATTTATCTTGCCCATATGTCCAACTTCAACATACCTTCAATTACAGGCCTGCTACAAACTCTTGTCAGTTGAAGCTGGAAGCATTCAGTTGCTAGGGACTATCCAACGTGAGTTGTTGCCGTTACTGGCATGCTTTACAAGTTGCAACGCGGTGAAGCTGAGTCCCGGCCAAATGCAATGCGGAAAGTAGGTACATCGACCTACCTCGGCCCAGGCTGTCATGGCCTGATATGATCTACGCCTCATCACGCCCGAAAACCATTTGGCTGAGCAATCCTAGTTCTAGCGATTTGAACCCGGGTCTTTGCAGTCTATCGGTGGTGTCCCGCAACCTAGAGCCATCGGATCCAGGGGCATCGGTCTGCCGTTCGGCTCCGAGAACTCCAGGTTCGGCTTTTTTTTGAATAGTCCATACGCGCCGGAAAAAGCAACAGTATTCCGTTTGAACATGGTACAGCCCATAGCCATTACCCTCATATGAGCTTGGCAACTATGGTGCTATGATGCAATTTGCAACCGTCGCAAGCAATACTGAATTTGTTAATTCGAATATTCCCGTGACTGAGCCACCCTACCAATACAACTAATCTGCAACTAGCATATGTCGTCTCCCCAAATACCAGGCTAGGCTAGGTCTTGAACCGTGAACTCATAAGGAGGACAGGACGTTGTGAATTTCTCTGGTTGTCAATGGTAGAAACCTGAACAAATCTCATTAAAGGAAGACTATATGGTCGAACCTTGGAGCCGTTGAAGGCTTACCTTCGCTTGCGCTGTATAAGATACCTAGATAGACTTCGAGTTGCATGTATAGAAAAGTTGTCATAACCGGCTCTAAGCAAGACGACTCTTATATCCAACTCTCAAATGGTAATTATTCCTATAAAGTATATTTTCGTGTTGTCTTGTGGCTAGCGGTGAGACTCAGTTATTGTAAGTAGTGTAAGTAGGGCATTCTCTTGTACCAGAGGCGCTATCAATCTGCCACCCGCTTCTGATCAGCCGGGGTGATAGATGAGTAGCATTGGATGAAGTTATTATAAGCTTCTCCTGTTCGAGTGGACAGATAAATCTGGTATTTTATATTTCGTCAAATAACGATGAATGGTCTGACGTTGTTCACTAAGACTGCACGTCTAGATGGCTTTGGTGAAGGTCAATTCTAGCCGCCGGTGCAATGGGAATCTCGTTGCAAGCCGCACCTCAAAATGAAAGTCGAGTCCGTCCTATTCATAATTATTAGCCACCTCTTGGCAGAACAAACACAAATTAAAAGCGGCAAGACACGAGAGACAAAAATGACGAGACACTTGTCAGTCATTGAGCCCGTCCGTACGTGCCACAGCGGGGAAGTGAGGCACCACACTTACGCTACTAACCGTGATAGGAAACTACCTGCCCGTGCCTCACGCAATGGCCCCGCGTTTTCGTTGCCCGCCTGGACACGTTTGGCAGTTGCGTTTGTCCCCAGAGAAGAAGGAATCATTGGCCGACACAGAGCCAGAGTGGAAGCGGCATGCCTTCTCCCAACTTAATCTCACCGTCTTTCATTCTTCGAAGACTGCCTTCCCTGAGAGTCGCAGCCTTCAAGCCTTCGATTCCCATCCGACGTCCCGTTCCTCACTTTACAAAGTCTTTCCGACGCCAGAGCCTTCAAGGATTTTCCACATCTGCTATCGCCATGAACTCGCACGAGCTGGTCCACTACCTCGCCGACCAGCCGCCCTCGGTGGTCAGGCTCGAGATCGAGAAGCACTTCGAGGCCTTGTCTGACAAGCAGAAGCGATATGCTCACTTTATCAGCAAGTAAGTTACCCTTGGTCACCTCATGCTTCAGGTCTCAGACGGGCATTTGAGTGAGGGGCACCCATTGAGGTGTGTATGGTTCATCGTTAATGCTGCATCCCAGAGCCGCCTTTGCCGGCACCAGGATCGTCCTGCGACAGATCTCTCCCGAGTCTGAGCCCATCTACGACCTGATTCTTGCCCTCCACAAGTCTGCCAAGGGTGACTGGAACGCCCTCGCCAAGCAGGCCGGCGTTGAAGAGGCTGAGCTCACCCACTTCCTCGAGTACGCCGCCATGTTCCTCGGCAATAATGGAAACTATAAGAGCTTCGGCGACTCCAAGTTCATCCCCCGCTGCAGTGAGAAGTCTGTCGCTGCTCTGGCCTCCACCTCTCCTGAGGCTTCCAAGTTCTACGAGGCAACAAAAGGTGGCATTTTCAGTTCTGACAACTCCGCTATTCTGCACCTCGGCTACCCTGACGACGGCCACATGACGACTTACTACCCTGACTCTTCGCACATCACCAAGGCTGAGATCAAGGCCGTCTCGGACTGGATGGAGGCAAAGGGTCTCCTACCTGAGAACAACCGTCTCCAAAAGCTCTCGGACGGAAACTTTGTGATTCTGATTGCCTCCGCTGTCAAGAATGTTCCTAGTGAAGGTGGTGACATTGGCAAGCAGACCGAGTTCACCGTGGAGGATGGCCCCCTCAAGGGAAAGACCATCAAGCTCGTCTATGGTGACTATGCCGAAGAGATGAAGAACATTACAAAGTTCATCAACGGCGCTGCTGAGAATGCTGAAAATGATACTCAGAAGAACATGCACATCGCTTACAGCAAGTCATTCGAATCCGGTTCTCTGGAGGCGTTCAAGGACAGCCAGCGATACTGGATCAAAGACAAGGGCCCTATGGTCGAGTCCAATATCGGCTTCATCGAGACTTACAGAGACCCTGCTGGTATTCGTGGAGAATGGGAAGGCTTTGCTTCTAGTGAGTTTACCTACTTGATCGTATGTTAATGTGATTAGCAATGCTGACGATTCTGATAGTGGTTAACCGTAAGGCGATATCTGTTAGACCGTAGATTGTACATGCTGATGGTGTCTAGTCGAGCGAACCCGCGCCTTTGGCGAGCTTGTTGCTGCCGCCCCCAAGCTTATTCCCCTCTTGCCCTGGGGTGAGGAGTTTGAGAAGGACAAGTTCCTGTCCCCCGACTTTACCTCTCTGGAGGTCCTCACTTTTGCTGGTAAGCTCCACAAATTCTCTCGTATTGTACAACACTAAAGGTCGTAATAAGGTTCTGGTATTCCCGCTGGTATCAACATGTAGGTCCCTACCAGTCATACTGCTCTTGATACCCCCACGGTGGGACGGTGTCGATTAACCGGTTGCTTCTAGCCCCAACTACGATGATATCCGACAGACCGAAGGCTTCAAAAACGTTTCCTTGGGCAATGTTCTAAGCGCCAAGGCACCAAACGAGAAGATTCCTTTCATTCGTGATGAGGATCTTGAGGTATACAAGAAACAGCGAGATTCTTCTTTTGAGGTTCAGGTTGGCCTCCATGAGCTTACTGGTATGTTGAAAAGTTCCAAGATGAGTTCGTTTATTAACGCACTTTAGGGCACGGTTGTGGTAAGCTGCTCCAGGAAACCTCTCCCGGCACCTTCAACTTCGACAAAGAGAACCCTCCCGTTAGCCCTGTGAGCAACAAGCCCATCACAACATGGTACAAGCCTGGCCAGACTTGGGGATCCGTCTTTGGTAGCATTGCTGCCTCATATGAGGAGTGCCGAGCTGAGCTCGTCGCAATGTACCTCAGCTGTGAGTTCCCTGTTCTCAAGATCTTTGGGTTCGGCGATGGCTCCGAGGACATCAGCGGCGAGGCTGGCGATGTGCTATATGCCTCCTATCTGTCTATGGCCCGTGCTGGACTTGCTTCCCTCGAGATGTGGGACCCCAAGAGCCAGAAATGGGGCCAGGCTCACAGTCAAGCCCGCTTCTCCATCCTCAAGTGCTTCCTCGAGGCGGAGGATGACTTTTGCAAGCTTGATTACAAGGAGGACGATCTTTCAGACCTGACCATCAAGCTGGACCGTTCCAAGATTCTCACGGCCGGTCGTGACAGTAAGTTTCTGCCATCCTTCATCCGAACACAAGTTAACAGGCCTCGCAGCTGTCGGCCAGTATCTTCAGAAGCTTCACGTCTACAAGTCGACTGCCGATGTCAAGACTGGCACCGACTTTTACGTACACATGACCACTGTGGACCCCGAATTCTGGGGTAAGAAGGTCCGCGATGTTGTGCTGAAGAACAAGCAGCCTCGCAAGGTGTTTGTCCAAGCCAATACTTACCTGGACGAGGCATCTGGTCAAATCTCCATCAAGCACTACGAGCCCTCATTGGCCGGCATGATCGAGAGTTGGGCGGACCGCAACCTGTAAAGATAGTCGAGAACATGTAGAAGTAATGATCATGTCGAGGCTAGATATTTGTAGAGTATAAGAAGCGAGATTGATTTCTCGGCACACAATTAGAACTCCCCTTTTTTGTAGAAGTGTTTACATTCCAATTGACCAACGGACGCACAAGTCTTGATGATTTTAATCGTAAAAGATGATTTAAACTCAAAGTCTCGGATTCAATAACATGCATTCTCAAACAAACTGCGCCAAGTCACTGGAGGCTGGGAAATTCACAAGATAGATGGGAAAATCCGAATGGTAATTCATCATCATCGGCCTCTCACCGGAAGCCTCTAGATTTTTGTATGCTCGTTTGTTTTTTGACTGTAAAACCTGATTACAGACGCCAAAATGTGACCGATGCCGTCGACTTCCAAATGCAATTGGCCAAACCAGCCCATTTCGGAGACCCTTCCCGTTCTACAACCCGTCGTGTCGCAACCCCGGTAATCCCCTCGCCCCGGCACAAGATTGCACGTTTACCAGGCCATCTCGTGGGGCTTGTCACCCTTCCTCAAGCTGAAAGAGCTAGAGAGGTAAGAAGCCAGCATATCCACCTTCTTGATGTTGGCAAGCAGAGCCTTGTCGATGGCCTTCTGGTCGGCGGCGCGGCTGCTGTTGATCTCCTTCTTCTGCAGAGCCCCTCGTGTCAGTTATACAAATTCTGTGCCCTAAATAAATCGATCTTTGGTCCTTCATACCTGGGGCTTCTCTCCCTGCTTGAAGAAAGCATCCTCGCCAGACTTCTCCTTGGTCTTGTCGGCGGTGAAGTACTTGGGTTGAGAGATCTCCTCAATCTTCTTCTCGTCGAGGCCGGAGATGTCGACCTTGTAGGAGGTAGCGATGACGTATCGGGAGTTGACTCGTCGCAGAGGGACACCGTTGATCTTGAAGGGGCCGGTGACGAGGAGGACACCCTGGTCGAGAGACTTCAGGAGGATGACACGCTTGCCACGGAAGCGGCCGGCGAGGAGGATGAGGACAGTGCCGGGCTGGAGGGACTTGCGAGGAGTCCAAGATCGGACGGCCTTGCGGACCTGTGATTTCGAGCGGTTAGCACGACTGATGCTGGGGGAAGACTGTTGTTGTTGTTGCGGCTGCTATGGAATATGTGTCGCCAATCGATCTCATCGTTTGTTGCCGTCCTGTGTCTTCGATATCGTGGCCCCGAAATTTGAGCCCTTGGATCCTATCCCTGGCTATCTCGCCCTCTCTGCGCCGGCGTCGAGATTGCCAGCGCCGAGACGATCCGGTTTCCGTATCCCATATCTGATCCGCACCTCGAGGAAACATTGCAAACAGCCGCGCGAAAGCATCACCAAGGACTTACCTTCTTGTTCTCGGCATCATCGTCAGCGGGGTACCACTTCTTGGCCTTCTCTGAGGAAGCGGGAACCTCCCGGGTCGACTTTCCGAACGTCTTGGTCGTAGGCTTCGCCGACATTGTGACTCTCCTGGCTGGTGACTTGGGTTGGGTGGTGAAGGAAAGGAAGACACTTTGGTGTTTAGATGCGCCCGAAATGTTGGAATTCTTTGTGAAAGCCGCTAACGAGTTTGTGGGAAGCAAAATGTGAACCCTCTGGCGCTAACCGAATCTGGCCACGGTACGTAGCTCATTATCGGGCTTCTCACACGTGATCGACAGAGATAAGATAAGAAAAAGAGCTCGAGCCGATAATCCCGATAACGGACCGAAGCTGCGAGAAAGTGCTCCAAACGTCATGAGCCTGCTGGTTGAGAATGCGACGACTAGATAATTGCCAGTCTCCTGCCCAATGTTGGATCTGTTGATCCTCTTCTCTCTTTCTTCTTGACGATCACTCTATTCGTCTTTCTTATAATCATAAGGACAACTATGCAGGCACGCAGACAATTAATCACATCCACGCAGCGCCTTGCTGCTGGCTCGCGGACCCGAGCTATCCGACCACTTACACGAATAATAGCAACGCAACCCCTTCGCCCGACATGTATACGATTGACCCCTGGTCTCACCGTTCGTGCTTACGCCAATGGCCGACCGCATCCTCCCGGTGGCACGCACCGGATGAACATGGGTGGTGAAGAGGAGAAGCCTGCGTTGGAGCAATTCGGTATCGACTTGACTGCCCGAGCAAAAGATGGCAAGCTTGACCCTGTGATTGGAAGAGATTCCGAGATCCAGCGAACGATTCAGATCCTTTCCCGACGTACAAAGAACAACCCGGTTCTTATTGGCAATGCAGGAACTGGAAAGACGGCAATTCTCGAGGGCCTCGCACTTCGCATCGTACGCGGTGATGTCCCTGAGAGTATCAAGAACAAGAGGGTCATTAGCCTGGACCTTGGCTCTCTTATCGCGGGTGCCAAGTATCGGGGAGACTTTGAGGAAAGACTCAAGAAAGTCTTGACCGAGGTCGAGCAGGCGGAGGGTGAAGTTATCCTGTTCATCGATGAGCTACACACTCTTCTTGGCCTTGGAAAGGCCGAAGGCTCCATTGATGCCTCAAACCTTCTGAAGCCTGCCCTTGCTCGTGGAGATCTCCAATGCTGCGGCGCCACAACCCTTAACGAATATCGCCAGATTGAAAAAGATGTTGCGCTGGCTCGACGATTCCAACCCATTATTGTCAGCGAACCAACTGTCGAAGATACAATTAGCATCTTGCGAGGTATCAAGGACAAGTACGAGGTTCACCACGGTGTTCGCATCCTGGACGGAGCCTTGGTGGCTGCTGCGACCTTGTCTAATCGCTACATCACCGACCGATTCCTGCCGGATAAAGCCATCGACCTGATGGACGAAGCTGCTAGCCATCTGAAGCTGCAGCACGAGTCCAAGCCTGAGGATATCATGCGTCTCGACCACAAGATCATGACTATTCAGATTGAGCTCGAAAGTCTCCGAAAGGAATCAGATGTGGCAAGCAAGGAGCGCAGAGAAAAGCTGGAGAAGGATTTGAAGAAGTACAATGACGAGATCGCCGAGTTGAACAGCCGGTGGGAAAAGGAGAGGGCTGACATTGAGTCCGTCAAGAAGGTACAGGAGGATCTCGACAAAGCCAAGTTCGAACTCGAACAGGCGCAGCGAGAAGGCAATTTCGGCCGTGCCTCGGAGCTCAGATTTGGCGTCATTCCCGACCTCGAACAGAAACTGCCCAAGGAGGGCGAGACTCAGGAAGCCGAGTCAGACGACACCCTCATTCACGACTCGGTCACCGCCGACGACATCGCCAACGTCGTCTCTCGCATCACCGGCATCCCAGTGTCCAAGTTGACGTCTGGGCACATCGAAAAACTGGTCCACATGGAGGACACCCTCAGTGAGGCCGTCAAGGGTCAAAACGAGGCTATCAAGGCAGTTGCCAATGCAGTCCGTCTACAACGAGCCGGCCTGAGCGGAGAGAACCGACCTCTGGCCTCTTTCTTCTTCCTCGGCCCCACCGGCGTGGGCAAGACGGAGCTTTGCAAGAAGCTCGCAGGCTTCCTCTTTTCCACCGAGTCTGCGGTTGTCCGCTTCGACATGTCAGAGTTTCAGGAGAAGCATACCATCTCGCGACTCATCGGTGCTCCGTCTGGCTATGTCGGCTATGAGGATGCAGGCCAGCTGACCGAAGCTGTTCGCCGCAAGCCATATGCTGTCCTCCTCTTTGACGAGTTTGAAAAGGCCCACCGCGATATCTCGGCTCTGCTCCTTCAGGTCCTCGACGAAGGATACCTTACCGATGCCCAGGGCCACAAGGTCGACTTTAGGAACACCATCATCGTCTTGACCTCCAACCTGGGCGCCGATATCCTCGTCGGCCAAAACCACTTGCATCCATACAAGGAAACTTCTGACGGTGACATTGACCCATCGGTCCGCAAGGCAGTCATGGACGTGGTCGGCTCAGCTTACCCGCCCGAATTTCTCAACCGTATCGACTCCTTCATCGTCTTCAAGCGCCTTGCCCTGAACGCGATCCGTGACATTGTCGACATCCGCCTCAAAGAGCTCCAGCAACGTCTCGATGATCGACGGATCATCCTTTCCGTCCCCGATGACGTGCGGGACTGGCTTGCGGAGCGCGGCTACGATCCCAAATATGGTGCGCGTCCATTGAACCGGCTCATTACCAACGAGATTGGCAATGGCCTCGCCGACCAGATCATCAAGGGCCAGCTGAAGATGGGTGAGACGGCCGAGGTCAAGATCCGTGACGACAAAAGCGGCCTCGATATCGCTATCAAGCCCAAGGCTGCTTGAGCTTAAGACTGCCGATGTTTCTTTTGTGTAATGAAGTTATGTCTTGTCACGGTGTAATATTTTGTGTAAGAATTAGTCAGTCTCCCATATTCAAAGCCGAAAACAGTAGTTATTTGTAGCATGATAATGTCTAGATAGTCAATACCCATTTTGCAATACATTAATAACTAATCTATGCCTCATGACGATCTATCTGTTTATGATCACGTTGTGATGGATTAATCAACAAGAACCTCTACATCCATTCGAGTACAAATCTTAGGCCCCTTTAGATGGTGATAAGCCGTTGAAAGGTATCATCAACATATAATTTGGAATTTAGTTCCAATTAAATCAGTATGGCTCGCTCTATGTCACATCACCAATCATAATCACACTAACCCACACTGAGGAGAACGTCTTCCTACTAGAACAGCCCAATCTCGCATTGGCTTCTGATTTATATGAATCTCGTACCCAAGTGTCTCGTCATGGTCATGCTCCCAAGTGCCATGGGGAAAAGCAGGTGGCAGAAACCAGTTGCGCCAGTGTACGAGAGCATTGTGCGAAATCTGTGATGCAATCTCTTCAAAGAGCAAAATGACACCCGATTGACGACTGTATAAAATATCACGGGATTCTCCAAAAGACGCCTCCCATCATCACCCGGTTTTCCCTCCCAGAAAAAAAGAGAAAGTACGTTCTGTGACCCTCGGGGCGAGCTGCCAGAGAAGGCAAGCAGATCTTTGAGGAAGCATCATAGAGACAAGAGGGAGAGAGGCGGAAAATATGTTGCTTTTAACAGAAGACGCGGTGAGACAAATTTTGGTTCAAGGATTATTTTCGATTGGTTGACCGATGATAACTTTGCAAATTACAACCGAAACCCGAGTCGTGAGAAGAGCCATTGAAAGAGTATGTGGCAAGAGAATAGAGGGGACAAGGCGGGTTTTGCTCAAAGGTGGCTTCTCATCAATCCTTCTACTGGTGACCCGCCTTTCGGAGGGTGTTGGCGAGCCACTCGAGACCCTCATAAAGACCATCACCGGACGTAGCGCAAGTGGACTGGATGTACTGTTTGGAGGAAAATACGGATTAGTAAATGCCGTAACAAGAAGACGGTAGAGAGAATGGCTTCCTCGAGGCCAAGAAGACGATCTGTTACTTACCCAAGCGCGTTGTCGCAGGCTGTGGAGGCCGAGCTTGTCTGTGATCTCGGCGGCGTTCATGGCGTTCTAAGGTGGCATCATGTCAGTTACTGGTCTGTTTACGGTGAAGTTGGATGGTGGGGGAAGGAAAGCATAATGTGAGAAGGGTTCAGGGCGGGGTCGTGACGTACAGGAAGATCCTGCTTGTTGGCAAAGACAAGGAGGATAGCGTCTCGGAGCTCATCCTCGTTAAGCATGCGCTGAAGCTCCTCTCGGGCCTCAACGATACGGTCGCGATCGTTGGAATCGACGACGAAGATGATACCCTGAGTGTTCTGGAAGTAGTGCCTCCACAGAGGTCGGATCTTGTCCTGACCACCGACATCCCACACGGTGAACTGGATGTTCTTGTACTCCACGGTCTCGACGTTGAAGCCTGTAGAGAGGGAAAGAAAAAGACGTGTTAGCGAATATGGCGCATCACCTCGGGAGGCCCGAGGAGGGTGGACAGGCAATCCATACCAATGGTGGGAATGGTGGTGACGATTTCACCGAGCTTGAGCTTGTAGAGGATGGTGGTTTTACCGGCGGCATCGAGACCAACCATCAGAATTCGCATCTCCTTCTTCCCCCACAGCCGGTCGAAAAGCTTCGAAAAGGCGAGACCCATGTTTGCGGTTTGAGGCTTCGAGGCCTGTGTAACTTGCTATAGAATAGAGTATCTGAGATGGGAGGCGCCAGTCAGCGGAAGTCGAAGGCGTAGAGTCGAGAAAGGACGACGTGGCGAGGGACTTTGATGATGCGGGGAGGGGTTTAAGAAAAGAGGGAAACGGCGACGAGATAGAGAGAAGAGA
The DNA here is from genome assembly GCA_017140155.1 of Fusarium devonianum. Taxonomy (NCBI): domain Eukaryota; kingdom Fungi; phylum Ascomycota; class Sordariomycetes; order Hypocreales; family Nectriaceae; genus Fusarium; species Fusarium devonianum. The sequence continues at coordinate 52,836 of JADBHU010000286.1, read as the reverse complement.
CGGTGCAAGACAAGGCTGGCTGAGACACACAAGGGAGAAAGGAGGCTGGATAATTGTTGGTGATGGTGGAGAGGCGGAACGGCTTTATGGGCGAGTGTCGCGAAAGGACACCTAAGATGGCGAGCGAGGCAGCGACCAAGAGCACAAGTCAAGCATGGTCTCATCGCCATCAGCACCTCTCCATCGTCGTCCTTGTTCCCCGAAGCTTTCAGCGGCCTGTCCAGGCTGCCGCGTTCGCCGACTGCTGCCAGCTGCACCTATCCAAGTGTCCCAGTGACCTCGAGGCGGAACGACGGGGATGACATGGCGACGTAATGGAACGGCGGCGACAGGGCCCGACGATGAGGCCATCGCCAGCGGGATCGTGAGGGGCAGAAAGGAGCAGCGGCGGCATCGTCATCATCATCATCAAGGCGACAAGACAGCAAAATGTCACAGAGGACTCTCAACTTACTGGATCGTGGGGCGGTCCTTTGGGTGGTGGTGCAGAAAAAACGACGGCGACGATGGGGGTGGGCGCTGTCGTGTGGTTGACTTGTCGGTGTAGAAGTGGACAAAGAGACAGACGCTCAAAAGTTCGGGGGAGACAGGAGGGGTCAGCGAGATGGGCTCCTCTGGGGCTTTTTCTCGGCCCCTTGGGCTGCTGCTGGGGCTGGGGCCAACTGTGGTAGGCTGGCCTTGCTGGGAATTTCGGGGCCTGAACTGCGCTTTTTGGGTAGGCCACAGCGCCGTTCTACAGGACCGTTCAGGGGAGGGAGGGGACAAGACAGACAGACTGGAGGGGCACAACCCGACAGGCAACGCAATCGCACCGCCACAGTTAGGAGGTTAATCGACCGGATGGATGAAGAACTTGTGGGCAGACTGATATTGCCCTGAGGAGATCTACATGTCAAGCGTATAGCAACTGGGCGCAAGTACTAGCATCCTACTCACAACCAGCCATTCCCAGGCTTGTTCTATCATGCCTCGGTTTCTCACAATCGGAACGCCGCCCACTGCAATCGTGGACTGCCCCTGGTTTATCAGTCCCGCCATCGTCTCCAGCTCCCTTTTTCGAGGTGTTCGCAAGGACACATAAGCTCCATCCAGTAAGCAAGCCCTCGCTCAAGCCACACGCTACTCGGACAAGGGCCCAGGCGCCCACTTTTCCCCCTTTTAGGCTTGGGGACTCGGGATTGGCTTGTGCTTTTTGTTGTTCGGGCCAAGCTGGCAGCAAGGCAAGATCAATCATCAAAGCTCTTCGGTAAAACCGTGGCTGGGCCGGGAGGAGCCTCCAAGAACCCCCCCCCCCACCTGTCTCGCTCCATGGCGCTGGTGCGGAAAGGTGTCAATTCGTTGCGATAGTTTGTAGCTCCAACAAGAGGATCGACTCTTGGGAATAATTCGACACAATACGTATGACGACCGCGCCAACATAGAGCCGCACACGAAACGCCCCTCCAGCGATCAACACTCCTTTGAACCATCTTTGCAGCCATGTATTTCCTCACTGCAGCGAGGGCCTTTGTCGCCGCCGCCGTCTTCCAAGCCGTCGCCGCTCACAACATCGTCCTGCCCGCCCACGGCCGCGAGTGCTTCCACGAGACCCTCCACAAGGATGACACTATGACTGTCACCTTCCAGGTCGGTGATCGTGAGTTTGGCAGCGCGGGCAACCTCGATATCGACTTCTGGGTACGTGTTCATTCGACCTTGTCTCCCAGGACCAAGAGCACAAGGCGAGAGACGAGGGAGGCAGTAGTAAATTCACAGCGGTGCTAATTAGAGACCTGCACAGATCTCCAATCCCGCGGGCCAGTACGAGACCAACGAGAAGAGCATCTCCAACGGTGACTACTCATTCACTGCCAACCACGATGGCAAATACATCTACTGCTTTGGCAACGAGAACTGGGGCGCCAACACCAAGGAGGTCTCCTTCAACGTCCACGGAATCGTCTACGTGAGCGAGTCGGATCTGCCTGCCGATCCCCTCGACCGAGAAGGTACATCAATTCCTCCCACAGACTTCCATCATCTTCAATCCGAGACCAGTTGACTGACTTCCCTTCCCGCCTCTAGTTCGCCGCCTCTCCGATCTCCTTGCCCAGGTCAAGGACGAGCAACAGTACATCATCATCCGCGAGCGCACCCACCGCAACACCGCCGAGAGCACCAACAGCCGAGTCAAGTGGTGGAACATGTTTGTCATTGGCGTCGTCATCGGCGAGTCCCTCTTCCAGGTCTGGTGGCTGCGACGCTTCTTCGAGGTCAAGCGCGTTGTTTAAACGGGGACGAAGCTCGGAAAAGGCTACACGAGGCGAGGAGACACGCGAACGCCTGGGGGTTGCTGTTTGTTTGATACCCGCGATTGCGAGGAACATGTCGGCGCAAGGACTGGGAGAGCCTTGGGAACTGGATGCAATGCCATGCAAAAGAGCAGTCCGAAGGAGGATCCGCGTGCTTGTGATAATACGGAGCGTGTACAAAATGACATGTCAAAACCAACTTGTAATTCCCAAATAACAGGATATGGAATCATCCATATTTACGATGTATTGATTCGTTACCCAAAGCTTTTACAGGCTTGACTCAAGGTTCCCTCTAAGCATAATTTAGTCTAGGTCATGTATATTCATTCATATTGACGACGTCCCTCATTCCTTTCGAAGGACATGACCATTTTGACGAAATTGACCCAAGAAACAAAACCCAACTCCGACCTCTAACGCCAAGATTATGTATAGTAAGCACACAATGGAACTACGCCCCCGGATCCGACTGGCCAGCATGTCCCTCCTCAGCATCGGGCTCTGGAGCCTCGACGGGCAAATCAACCTCCTTGACAGGATGCAACAGCATGGGAGGCAGACACATCCTCCCCTCACCGCCACGCATGTTGTTGACTCCCTTGCCCTTCTTGCTCTTGTCCTCGGTGACCTCGAATTCCTCACCGCCGTCGTTGTTGACCCGGAGGCCCAGCCACCGGCGGTAGACGTTGGGCGCAAAGCCCGAGTTGTAGAACCACGAGAGTCCATGCATGTTGTGCTCTCGGTCGCCAAAGATGCTTGTTCGCGAACCGCCGCTCGCGCCATCGCGGCCGTTGTTGTACACCTGAGCCATGTACTCGGTCGGCCAAGCGCGGTCCACGTAGACGGGATGGGGCGCCGAAACGGCCTTGTAGCCGTGCTGAAGGGCAACGGTGGCGGGCCACATCTCGGGGAAGGCGAACTGTTTCTTGAACGCCGTCATCTTGTGCATGGTCGTCAGCAGCCGACGAGACATGCGTGAAGTGGTGATGATGTTGGCGCGGCGCGGCGGCAAGCCCTCGGTGCGGTTGAAGCCTGTGATGTCCTCCTTAAGTCCCCATGTGGTGCCGTCGGGGTTGAAGATGGGGTTGAGCGCAAGATAGTCGGCCTCTTCGCCGACGCCCCACTGGGAGTGGTCTTTCTCATACGACGTAGGCGCAACGGGGTCCTTGTGCGGCTCAAACCAGTCGTTGTTATTCTTGGGGCGAAGAGGTCCCCAGACAGTTCGGTCTCCTTTCGTGTCTGCGTCAGGAGACTTGCCGTCGAGGCCAGGAACACCCTTCCAGACGTTGTCGGCGCCTACGACGCCCATCTGGCTTTGGACGCGAGCCATCTGTGAGAAATCGTCCCAAGTGCCGTGGACGCTGGGGAGGTAGAATCGAGAGTTACGCTCCCAGAGACCCTTTCTGGGCTGCGCCTTGGCCCAGTTCTCGACCTTGCTGAAGAGATCGTAGTAGTGACCTGTGTAGCGAACATCCATCTCCCACTGCCAGAAGTAGTCGTATTCAGGGTGCATGTAGGCAAAATATTGCATTGCCATCGAAAGGCCACGGTAAACGCCATGAACAGGCAGGTCAGGGCCGCGGCTGAAGAGGTCGTAGACGCCTTGGTACAAAGCCAGCATCTGCGTTTCGGACCACAGCGTCACCAAGCCTCTGAACTCCTCAGGGATGGCCTCCTCGATGCGCTCCTGGTAGGTTTCCTGATCGGCCCACACGGGATGAGCAGCTTCATTCTTTACCTGAACCAGCAAGTGAATATCGTAGCGGCCGCCGGACGTCACAGCCAGCTCTGTGATCAGGGATCGAATGTTTGCGATGTCGTCTTCGCGCCAGTGATACTCGTCCCAGCAGCGAACAACGACAGCAGTCCTCGACTTCTTTGTTCCAGGCTCCTCGGGCCCGGCGGCTTTGCTTGGGTTGGGCTTCTCGATATTTGGCTTGGCGGTTTCCTCCCCCTTAGCCTTTGCAGATTCTTTGGCGTTAGATTTGGCAGTTTCATCGGGCTTGGAAGTCTCAGGCTTGGGAGTCTCAGGCTTGGGCTTCACGGTCTTGGGCTCCTCAGTCTTGGGCCTTTCAGTCTTGGTTTCCTTGGCTCCAGCGACGGTAGTCTCTTTTTCTGCCTTGGCGTCTTCTTCTCTTTCGACGGCGCGAGCCACGAGAGAGGAAGAGTGCTTCGGCGGCTTCGGGTCGTGAACGAAAAAGCCATGAGGAGTGAGAGTCTTTGTGGGCGGCTCCTTGAACCGGCCCTGGTTGGCCTTGAAGCAGCGGCGCTGGACATCGGCCCAGTCAACTTGTCGATAATCAACCTTGGGCGTCTTGTCCCAGACGGCATCAGAGCCTTCCTTTTGGCCATGTTCTCCCACGCTGAGTCCACCATTCCTGGAGGAATAACCGAACCCGTAGGGCCCATAGCGCCCGTAACGGTCAAAGCAAATGTTCTCGGGTAGGTCCAAGACCTCGTAAGATCCAACGGCGTGTTCAGGGAATCCTTGAGGACGGCCGTTGTAATAGCGAAGCTGCGGCACTCGGACAGTGCCGTCGGCGTCGAGGAAGCATTCGTGAATACTCTCTTCCTCGCTCCTCCCTGAGTATTCATTCCAGTCGTGGCTCTCGGGGAGGCCTCGTTTAGCGGACTTGTCTTCCTCTGTCGACTTGTTTTCTTGATGCTTCTTGGTTTCTACTTTGGCGTCGTCCACGGGTTTGGCCTGGTTGCTAGGCTTGTCCTTGTGCTCGGCCTCACCTTGGGCCTCTTCGTCATACTCCTTAGTTGCGGCCTGGTTCGTCTCGTCGGTGTCGGCGTCAACCTTGACCTCAGCTTGGCTGTCCCAGTCGTTGCCCTCTCCTAGCATCTTAGGCTCGTCCTTGACGTGAGGCCACTCGGGCTTAATATCTTCCATCGTAACGAGAGACTTGAGCCCACCATAGTACCTCTCGAGAAAGGGAAACTTCTCCCACACAGGGGGTGGTGGCGGCCGAGTTTCAACCTTGCCATTGGCAACCTTCCAGTTTTCCACCTGGCTTGCTCGTACGAGGCTGAGTATGAAGATGATGATGAAGCCTATCACACCACAGCACAGATATCGAGTGACTTTTGTCGGTAACCGGTAGGGATAGACTCTGGCGATCTTGCGCCCGATGGGCAGAGGCTTCTTCTTGTTGTTGGGCAGCATTAAGAGCCCACTTGAGGCCGATCCAGATGTATGTCTCGAAGAGCCCGGCGAAGAGCTTCCGAGGGTGTGAGAGTCATCATCATAGTCGTCGTCTGAGTAGTCGTCGTCTGAGTATCGTTCTTTGTTTGGGGAATCGAGCTTTTGATAGAGTGGTAGTTTGGGCTCGCGCGGCCGCATGGGGTTTGAAAGTAAACCCATGACGGTATTAGGGTCCTGTTTCCTGGACTATGGGGTCAGTCGATGGGATTGGAATTTAAGGTCTCAGAGCTGGCTCACGAGTAAAGCTCCCCTTTACCCGGTGGGGGTAGTTTTTGGTATTCCAACGATCAAGTGCTGCTACCAGGTGGAAGGCGGCCGTCGGCAAAAAGTAGCAGGGCAAAACGGTGGAATATTACCAAGAGAGGCGATGGGAATATGCAGCAATGAACAACATGAAAAGTGCAGAGTAAAGAGGTTCCTTTGGCCTCAGCCGAGTTTCCGAGCTGTCTTCGCCTCATGGTTGCGTCGTCATTCGCTGATTTGTTATGTTACGGATCGAGCGGTTGCGGAGCAACACATGAGCTTGGACCGAGTTGGACATCAGCCATTCAACAGGCATCTTTGGGCATAAAGTACCAGCCAGCAAGTCAGCCAATTCACGCTAATCGTTACCTGCTGAAAAGTTTAACTTACCTAGGTACCTTACTCCAGCATACTCCTGCTTTCACGCTTTAAGTTGTTATGATAAGTCGTCGATAAGGTAGCAATGACGTACACAATTCGTGTACCTAGTACCGGCCATCCACGTCTAAGGTAGGTGAGCGTTTCGCAGGTCTCGTGGGCAAACACCAGCATCATTTGAAACAAGGCTATTTCTATATCGCGAGGGTCAATCAAATAAAGCAATTGCTCTCGTTTGATAAATGAGTTGCTCACCGGCGTCTCTCTTCGTACAAGACAGTTAAAGCCTAGAAAAGGCTCTGACCACCAACTTGAAGCTGTACACCATCATGTCTCCCGGGTAGCAGTTGGCCATCGCCTTACACCACGACAGCTCAACCTTTCTTTGTCCTGTCCGAACGCACACAATGTCTCTGCCGGCCAGACGGGCCGCTGCCGTACCCTGATTGCGACCCAATTGGCGTCTCAGCGCTCAGCATTCTCTCTGATCAATCCAACGTCATGGCTGAATGTCAATCACCCCCGCGCGGGGGTAACTCGACCTTGGGATGTCATGCGCTACGGCGTTCTGAGTATGCCACCGAAAGCCTAGTAGCCAAACAGGACCCATTGATGTACGACCCCGATGCCCGATGGCTTACTCGCTGTGTGCCCTGAACGACATGGCTCGCTGTTGGTTGTTTTAGTCCACCAACCACTGTAAGGATTTGCCGGCTGATGCACATCGGCCCGTCGGCCTCGAGGCTGGTTGGATGCTGCTGGGCATCATATGACGATCCCCTCCTGTCATTCCTCCCGCTTTCAGCTCCTGCACAAAGGCAGGCTCTCGTGGGATTAGAAAAGGGACAGAAACACTACTTATCAGACACTATTTCTGACTGGGTTTGATTACAGTCGGAGGACTCAATTGACCTGCCAAAGGCCCCTGGACTCAAAGCAAGCTCTCATCGGTGTCAACACCACACTTACACGGGGATCGTCGGTCCTTTCCCCGCCTCTCTCAACCCATCCGTGGCATTCTGGCCACCGATTTGCTCCAAGAATCCCTGCGACAATAAGAGAAACTGCGAGGTCCCCGTCGCAATGTCCATCGCCGTCACATCCGCAGAGACACTTGCCTCGCCTCCTGATCTCCAGGGCGAAGCTGAGCTTGAGTCCCTCAAGATCTCATACGTCCTACGACAGCAGCCCATATCCGTAACTCTCGACGGCCCAACCATATTCTTGTCGTCTCTCACCCTGGTTCTGCTCATCCACCACCTCGAGCCTTATCATGCAGAGGTCCTCATCGGTCTTGTCCCCATAGTGCTGCTCGTCCACAACGACTACCGGAACTTCCTAAACCTTGGACCTGGCGGCACGCCTTCAACCTTCGCCGGCTACTTGCGCATATCATGGTTTCGGCTATGGTCTCTGCATGACCCGTTTGTCGCGCCGGCATCTGATTCTGCGCGTCCCCCAACGTCCGGTATCCTTCGCCGCCAATCCCTCCCGTATCGCCCAGGACCCCGTCCCCTTGTTGCAGGTATCGCGCCCCAGCGACAGCTCGACCAGCATGGCTCTCGAGGATGCTACCGCGCCCTGCGCCGGGCCATGGCCAAGTTGGCGAACCGCAGCCCGAAAAAATTCGGCACTGAAAAGTCGTGTCTCGAGAAGCACGGGCTGGCGCTCTTTGCAAGGCACCCGGTTCAGACCAACTGCCAGGGTGAAATCTGCCATGTACACGATTCGGATCACTCCATGCACATGTGCCTCCATCCTGATGATATCAAACAAGTGCTGGACAAAGGTTGGGGCCAGAGGCACCCTCTCGCCTGGAGAGGCCGCTTCCTCAAGAGTCCAGTGTCTCCGGACTTTGTCATGATTTACGCTCCCCGAGGTGAGCCTTGTAGCACTTTCAGATGTATCGGCATAAAATTGCTAACGTGGGCTCTGAAAACAGACGATGAGGAGCTGCAGGTAATTTGCAGTATCATCGAGGCCGCCATCTGGTACACAGTGGCCGAAGATGTCGAAATGGGCACATGTCGAAATGCTCCCTGATCGTTGATGGAATCAGAAGCAAGAAAAGATTGAAACGTTACTTGTCATTACAACGTCCGAGCCTGGTCTATGCCACCTTCTCTAGCCTCTGGATAATGGGTATCTTACAATGTAGCCAAAACTCTCCAGCTTTGCATATTCAAATGCCAGCGTTCTTACTCCGAGTCCTCATCATTCTGCTCCTCTTTGGTCTTATTGAACTTCTCCTTTCCTGTTGCCAGGAAAGCCTCCACCGTGCGGCCATCGAAATTCCTTCCATGCATGAGGTTGATGCATCCCATGGCTGATTCTGCATCCTTGAACTTGACCGAGACAATGCCTTCGGGCTCCTGGTCGAATAGCACCACGTTTGTCACGGTGCCTAACTTTGCGCATTCTTCTCGAATGTCCTCCTTAATCTCCAACAGGGCCGCGGGGTCCTCTTCCAGTTCCTCCAGTGTGAACATGTGCCGTAAAATGACCAGCTTGTCCCATTTCGAAGCTGCCTCTGGTTGCCCTGCGTACGGAATATCGTCGTCCCAATCGGCCAGCTTCGCGTCCAGCTTCTGGGTCTTCCTGATGATCTTTTGCCGGTCACGGTCGTTCTTCTGTGGCTTCTTCTCGACGGCCGCCTTACCCTTGTCGCCAGCGGCACCACCTTCCTGGTCGTACTTGACTTTTTTGTAGCTCGAGTCTGCAGCTTGAACTCGTATCCTGCCCTCGCGCGTCCCGCTGGCTGTGACTCGGAAATCTGTATCGTCGAGAAGCATGATGGCCATCTCCACGCTCTGGGGCTTGAAAAAGACAACCAGAGCGTCGCCTTTGAAGTTGCCCTCCGAATCGGCGTATAGCTTAATCCGCGGTGAACCACTATCGATCTCCTCGGCAATCACACCACCCTTCCGCGAGAAGAGGTCATGTACTTCTTCAATTGTTGCGTCGGCGGGGAGACCGGTGACATAAACGGCAGTATTCTGCTTCGGCTGAGGCGGCGCTTTCTGCTTTTTGTTCGGCCGTGTAGACTTAGATGCCTCTGGAGTCTTGGAGAAAGGTCAGCGTGCTCCGATCTCTCATCCAGCGCCGAATTAGCAGCGTGAGAAGGGAGCCTGCACTTACCTCAGAATCATGGCCCGATCCATTTTTGCGCTTCCTTGAACTCGCATCGTCGGATTCTGGCAGTACTTGTTCTCCAAACTGCCCATGCGCGTCGAAATCTTCGGGTTCTAATGGCTCGTCGTCTGCCAGCACCCATCGCCCCAGGTCGGCGTCGAATTTGTACTCTGATCCATCATCGTGGACTGCGATGAACTTGTTGTCGAGTTTCGAGAATGAGATGCGATCGTCGCTGTCGAATTCGCGAGGATCTGTAGGGAATGTGAGGTCCATTGTGAGCAATGCGCCAGTTTTCGGATACAAGGACGAGATCGGGAAAGGAATGAATGAATGGCGCGTTCAGGTTCAGGAAGATATTGATGAGCTAAGTAAGGTAAGGTACCTGAGGCGCAATACGTCAAGGATGAGGTGCTTAGGTACAATCTGCTGAACGTGGGGCCGTCTGAGGACCCACTCTACTAACAAAGGAAGCCAGATGCGCTCAGACGTGACTTTACTGTTGCAAATACATATTCAATACGCCTACAGGAGAGCTCACAATACTAGAATACATACGGTCATGTAGTATTAGCTCTTGAGCTGTGACACGGGCAAAGATGTTTTCTTAGTCTATCAATTTTATCAAACCCGGAAGCACAGCAGAGGTGGCATGGTTACCGCAATCAAAATATCAAACTATCCGCGACGCCAGATGCTGTCTGTTTTGCTCCTACATTGAAATGTAGACGTTGAAATGTAGGTCGCGACACACACCGAGGCATATGCGGCAGCCTTCAAAAGATCGCCTCTTCGCCCCTTATTTCTCTTCCTCCTCAACTGTCTTTTTGACACCCTCCACAAAAGCCTCGACAGCCTGACCTCCACCCATTGGCATTCCACTTCCCCTTAGGTAGCCGCCGTCTTGGACCTTGACTGCAAGGGCATCCGCGATGCTTGGGAGCCCTCCGTCACGGATAGCCATGGTTAAACTTGCCAGCGCTTGGCTGAACTGGGGACTTCGGACCACCTTCTTGAGAAGGTTGCGTTTGTCCTCAAGTGAAAGGGAAGCCTTGGCGGCTTCCAAGGCTGCGGATGACGGATCAGATTTTCCATCAATAGCTTCTGATGAGCCGCTTGCGAGAACGACGACGGTCGGAGGGAGGTAGCTAATCAGAGCATCGGCAAACTCTGTGGGAGCTGAGTCGATCATGGGCACTGTGATCGATGTCGGCAACAGGTGGTTGAGATATGGGTATGCCTTGTCGGCGCTCTGCTGTTGCTGTCCCCCAGATAGCCCCGACTGGCCTCGTATGGAGTCCAAAAAGTTCCTTACGGCGGCTGCAGCATCAGGGGCTGACGAAGAGGCCCTGAAACAACGTCAGCGCTGTCACAGTTCAAATCAACACCATAACCAGCGCCTGGACACACTAGTTCCCAATTCTTCTTGGCAACGCGAGAAAGTCTAGTTTACACTGTTTGACCCGCTGCCCAAATTCAGTGACACAAAGGTCAAGTCCCCGGTAGTCGCGCGCGCCGTCCTGTTTAACCATGCAAAGGGAATCAATCACCTACGCTCTCGCACCGTCAGCTCCACCTTCTCGCGAGCCCTCTCCCTCCTCTCTGACATCTCCTCCTGTAGCGTCGAGACCTGCGCCACCGCTGCCGCTTCCACGATGATCGCTAGGGTCACGCTGGCCTTCAACGTCCTCCATGGTCTCATCATCATCGTCGGGTCGATCATCATTGTTGCGCACAGCGGCGAGCTCGCTGGTCACGCTGACTTCGTCACCCTGTAGCAACCGGTGGACAATGTCGCCGATTTTGCGGTCTCGGGGGCTGAAATAGCTGGGGTCTCCATTTCGGCCTTGAGGCTTCGATTGCAACCAGAAGAGGTAGCGTTGAGACGAGGAGGAAAACTTGAGGGCAAATATGCGCCCGTTTGTCTTTGCGGTGGGCTCGGAAATCGTCGTGGATTCATAAGGAACGAAGCTGCCATCGGTAGGGACCATGATCAGATCCAGCTCGGGCTGGTCTAGCGGGTCGCTCCGCTTTCGCCAGCAGAAGTGTACGAGATCTATGCGACTGTCAGCCACGTCTCACGGTCTGTTCGAGTGCGTTCTAAGCTGACCATCCTCAGAATATAGGTAGATATAGCCCGGCTCGGGTTGCGGCTTCGCCTTGTAAGGCTTGGACGAGGACTACAGGTAAGGCGAGTTAGCTAAAATATCCTTGGAGGATGACGACAGAAACATACATCGACCTCGCACTGGCCGGCTTTGAATGTGATGATGGGTGAGATTGGCATGGCTGGCAGCTCCTAGGTGGTTGGAAGAAGAGAGGGTTGCGAAGACGTTGAAGGAGAATAACAGTCCGAGAGATGGAAGTGTGAATCTCGAAGCTCGTTGGCGCCCGCGGCCTCTCAGTGGATAAGGCTGCCAGAGCTCTTACGTCGTCGAGCGCCTAGCAGTTAGTGGAGCTCAGCTACAGGACAGGGGGCCAGTGCGTAGGGGCCGTGGACACCTGTGGCGCAGGGATTGCTTCTCAGCCGGCCCGATATTTCTCCATACACCGCCGCCACGTTCCCCTCTACCGGATGACACTCGTTGCTGCCCCATTCAAAGTAATTTGGGTGAAAAATCTCAAAAACCCCCCACCTTGGACATCGACCAGACAACCCATTTTCTTTCTCGCAATCTCCCAAGCTCTACAAATACCCCGACCTTCTCCTTCATTCTCTTCCTCACTCTACATCCTTCACAATGGGCTTTACCGACCTCGTCACCGATGCTGGAGCTACCGGTATGTCTCCGCTCTGCGTCTCTTCTTGCGCCAATCTTTTTCACGCCTCAGTCACTGACAGCTGGTTTCAGTGCTCAACAACTGGTTGAGCACCCGATCTTACATCGTCGGGTATGTATATCTCTCTACTTTCCTTCAAACACTCTTCCCTCTCCACTGGAGTTCGACACTTCTATGATGAGACAAATTGGTCCGTGTTTCGGAGGCGGACTCAAGACCCGCTGCTTGACGAAGCAACCAGCACTCTGTGCATCTCTGAGTCGATTTTTCATATGCCACGTTTTCTCTTCGATTCTTTGAATGAGACAATGTACTTACATTAGTCCTAGCCACTCCCCCTCGCAGGCTGATGTAGCCACCTTCAAGGCTCTCTCGAGCTCTCCTGACGCCGAGAAGTACCCTCACGCTGCCCGATGGTACAAGCACATCGCTAGCTACGAGAGCCAGTTCGCCACCCTCCCCGGTGATGCTGCTGCTTCCTACACTACCTACGGTCCTGAGACCGCTGAGGTGACCATCAACCCTGCCAAGGCTCCTGAGAAGGAGGAGGCTGGTGACGACGACGACGTCGACCTGTTCGGCAGCGATGATGAGGAGGAGGATGCCGAGGCTGTCCGTATCCGCGAGGAGCGACTGGCCGAGTACAAGAAGAAGAAGGAGTCAAAGGGCCCTAAGCCTGCTGCCAAGTCTATCGTCACCCTTGACGTCAAGCCCTGGGGTAAGGCGCCCGTTTTGTTCAAGTCTTTGGGTAGCATTTTACTAACGACTTCCAGATGATGAGACTGACATGAAGGCTATGGAGGAGGCGGTCCGTGCCATCGAGAAGGACGGTCTTGTCTGGGGTGCATCTCAGCTAATCCCCGTTGGTTTCGGTGTCAAGAAGCTCCAGATCAACATGGTCGTCGAGGACGAGAAGATCTCCGTCCAGGACCTTGAGGAGGAGATCCAAGAGCTTGAGGACTATGTCCAGTCCACCGACGTTGCTGCCATGCAGAAGCTGTAAAAAGCCATTTAAAAGGCGTGATGTGGATATGATGAGGCACGACGGCGAGGATTTATGAATGATAGATTCGAAGTCTTTCGAACGAGCTACGTGAAGAGGGAACTAGTCATGAATTCTACCCCTCGTACCGACCATAGACAATGAAAGTAAAAGAAATTATGACCGAGTAACTAAATCGCGAACTCGGTAGCTCACATCACCCCAATTCATCATGTTCTAAATAACTGCATCTGTCCATGTGGCAGTGCCATTGAGAAGATCTGTCAAGACCATTGTCGAGGGCCCCTCCAGATCTTCGCAAAGTTGTAGAGGGGTAAAATTTGCAGATATCGGATTCTATCGTTCTAGACCGTGTTTTGGCGGGGTAGTCAAATTCTGTGACCGCGCGACTGAGCCCACCAGTCGCGCTGAGCTGCATTACTACGCGACGCCAAATCTCTCTGATGACAAGGTGAAGATGTCATTGTGCAAGATCTAGCACAGCCAACCACTGCCTTGATCCTCATTTTCTTACTAGCCTTTCTTCCTACCACGATAGGGACATGAGAATACTCAAGTCGTGTTCTTGAGTGTACTTTGTCCGGGCCGGCTGCACCATGTATGGGGACTTGGGCAATAAGCTGGTACAGCCGCCGCCCCTGTGATACTGCGATGCGCATTGCCTGCTTAGTTCGCTAACTTCAGAGCACAGGTCCAGCATGCCAAGCGAACACAGAACCTGACCCATCTTCCTCCTTACCAAGCCGAGATTGTCCGTGCAGTGACCCGAGAGGTGAGGGACCTCGACAAAGATGTTGCCGAGCTTCTCGAGCCGTTCCAGGGCTCATTCGACCCCAGTGCAGACCAGGCCGTCGCCTGCACGCTGCTAGTCAACCACCTGTCAATGCGCAGAAATAAGCGGTGTCTGCTTGCGTATCATCGGACAAGGACAGACAAGCTAGAAGAATTGGTATGGAATGGATCAGATGTGGTTGACCTGTCTGGCCAGCAGGTACGAGACAACACAGGCACTTCAAGCACAGGAGGAGCAGTGACGGGGCCTGGCGATGGCCAAACCAGCAGTCTGAGCCCACAGGAGGAGGAATACGTTCGACAGTATAGCGACCTGCTCGCGGCATACAAGGGTCAATGGACGGACATCGACCTGACGGGCAGCCTGGAGCCGCCGCGAGATTTGTTCATCGATGTGCGGGTGTTAAAAGATGCTGGAGAGATCCAGACAGAGTACGGGTGAGTGCGCTGCTGATGTGTCCACCAACCGAGAAGTTCTTTCCACTGACCGCGATTGCAGGGCCATCACATTAACGAAGAACAGCCAGTTCTATGTGCGGCAGGGAGACGTTGAGAGGCTCATTGCCCAAGGATACCTGCATAAGCTAGGCTGAAGAAGTTCAGTCTTCACTATTAGCTGATGTTTTCTCTTTGCTTCCGAATACTATACCCTGTGTTTACGACCATACATGATCACATGTCAGAAGCCAAGATGGCCCTGCTCGTTCCTTGTGACTAAAAGTTGCATATCTGCAAGCCACGTCGGGGGAATAACTACCCAACTTCTTATTATACCTAATCAGTATCATATATAAAATCTTCAATTGGCAATTGCGAGCTGGAATATTCATTCGCGCGCCGGAGTCTGAGATCTGCTTCTGGAGCTAAGACTCGACCTCTAGGAACAATCCAAGACGAAGCATGTGGTAATGTAGAGTCTGTGTGTATGCCGCTACTTAACACACCATGCGTTCGTGCCAGGGCCGCCCTGTTTTAGATAATTACAAATGACGCCCACTTCATATCCGAGCTCATTGTGCCTAGGAATGACCAAGTGAGGTTCGCCAGGGTCGTTTGCTTAGAGCCCAGGCTTCAGTCCAGGGCTGACTGAACGTTAGATTTGATTGTCTGGAACTGGAAGGGCGTGGTATGAAAGTCGATGTGTGCCCATTCTTCAATCTTTTCGGGCACCCACTTCAGCCACACACAAGTCCAGGGCTTGTGCGTCTCTACGTGCATCATGAGATGGGCCCCCAGCAACACGTACAGGAGCAGCAACACAATGCAAATGCCTTTGGTTCCGGGGCCACAGATAAAGGCAAAGGCCTCGTAGACGGTACTTGCCGATTGGATTGCGGGAACCAAGCGGTTGACCCGCCAGTGTCGCCTCTCTCCACAAACCATTCCTTTGAGTAATAAAATAAGGTATGATCATGACCTTATCTTGAGCCTACGTTGATCAGCACGACGACTCTTGCTGTTCTCTGTTACTACTGCACTGTCCCGTCGCTTTTCGCTCTATGCTTAGACCGAACGTACCCTCCAATTCTCACATGTTTTCTCTGAGTCTCCCTTCAACCGTACGCTAATGATCAAAACAGGTTCGGCCCGCCCGACAATATTCGCCAGCCGTTGGGATAGGTTACGTGTTTTGGGTTGTTAGCGGGTTCTCGGTCTGTCTTAGCGGGTCCAAGCACGAGAAAAAAGCTGCAGCGCGCATCCAAGCGCATGTCAGTCATGTTGCATGGCTCTAAGCCAAGGTTCCATTGAAAGAACTCCTACTTCTGTTAGTGCCTTTCGTAGCTCGAGGGAGGCGATTTCTGGGGCCAACATCGGAACCGAAGAAGCCTAGCACCCTGGCGATAATTAACTGTTGGTGAGGAGATTGGGGAGCCTGTTTTTGCTCTCATCTGCTTGTCCGGGGGTATCCAGGATTCCAGGTTTAGATAGCTCTGCCTTTGCGGGCGTTGAACTTTGCCAGTACCCATGAGGCGACCCACCTCCGTCACTCCATTCTCCACGAACTCCTCCCCCATCAGTTGAGCGTGAGGACCTCGCCAGAACCATTGTGTATTCCTTCTTCCTTTCTGTCTCTGTCATTATCTTGTATTTTCAGAAGAACCTTTGCTCCTTTTTGTTCTGCGCTCATGCGATAGCGAGCCTCATCCCGCGCTCTCAGGTGCCCGTCTGGCTTGGAGCAAATTATGTCGTCGCCGCTGGGCTTCACTCCATGGCGGAGGAGAGCTTTGAGCTCAACTTCGCAGCGCGACCACGAGCAATCACACCCGCAAGGCGATGAACCATCGAGCCCTCCGAATGCTCACCATGGCCATAGCCCTAACGTCCCAATTGCCTCTGCACGGCGGTCCTCGATAAGCTCCGCTGCTGGCCACAGAGAGCCCATCAGATCTTTCATCCACGGGTCCATGCGAGACAGCTTAGGTGCGCGCGACCAAACTCTTGGCTTACCCGAGCTCCAGACTGATCTCCAAACCCGATTGCAGCGCCCATTGATAGTATCCAGAACGCTCGATCTGTCCGCGAGGATACTGCAGAGCTTGCGACCTACGTGCTC
Source organism: Fusarium devonianum (assembly GCA_017140155.1). Classification (NCBI taxonomy): domain Eukaryota; kingdom Fungi; phylum Ascomycota; class Sordariomycetes; order Hypocreales; family Nectriaceae; genus Fusarium; species Fusarium devonianum. The sequence continues at coordinate 36,451 of JADBHU010000286.1, read as the reverse complement.
TCCGACCCGAAATCCCAGCACAGCCCGGCTTTCCTCCAGCGATCCAGGCTTTCGTTGCAAGAGTCTGTAGAATCAGACGCTTGCGATGATGCCTCTACCGTCGACAATTCCCGCTCCTCGCAAACAATCGCCGAGGTCTCTGAGCCGCCGTCGCCAGAGGCTCGCGAACTCGACACCGAGGCGCATGCTGGGCCGTCAGTGATAGCCAACCTTCTGAAGAGGTCACCTCCCCAGTCGATTGCGCAACACCCACCCCACGCCCGCAACGGCGATGAAAACGACGACGACGACGAGACCGAACACCGTCGAGCTAGCAATCACGTAGATGAATTAACAGAGCACACGCCTCTACTTGCCCGGATACCCTCGGGTAGTCGACGGTCCTACATGTCAGATGTCGAGGGCCAAAAAGTTAAAGCACGGCGTCCATGGATAAGCGGCCTGGTCGAGGTCGGCCATAAAATGGAAGAAAGAATGGCCCATGGTGTTTCGGTTGCCGTTAACCCAGGCCGATGGAACAAGCATGCGTTGTGGAACAACATTGTGCTTACACCAGTCTCGTGCCTACCTGCTGTTGCTGTAGGCCTATTACTCAACATTCTCGATGCTTTGTCCTACGGCAAGTCTACTCAATCGTGAAATGCATTGTCAATTGCTAACGGAAGCAGGCATGATTCTCTTCCCTCTCGGGAAGCCCATCTTCTCTCATCTCGGGTCTGCTGGAATCTCAGTCTTCTATGTTAGCACGATAGTTTCTCAGCTCACGTTCTCGTCCGGGAGCATATTTAAAGGCTCTGTAGGCTCTGAGTTGGTCAGTTATTATGCCTCTATGCTCAAGCCCCGATTTACTAACAGAGCCTAGATTGAGGTAGTGCCATTCTTCCATAACATGGCCGGCAAAATCACCGAGGTTGTTGGGGAGGAGAACCCCGATGCCGTGATCGCCACCACTATTGTGTCATTCTCTCTCAGCGCTATGATGACCGGCGCCGTCTTCTATCTCATGGGCCGATTCAAGGTCGGATACATGGTGGGCTTCATCCCCAGACACATCTTGATTGGGTGTATCGGTGGTGTTGGCTGGTTCTTGATCGCAACCGGATTTGAGGTCTCTGCGCGTCTCGACGGCAGCCTCCAATATAATCTCGACACACTCAAACAGCTGACAGACCCGGCAACCGTGCCGCTCTGGGTGACACCTCTAGTCCTGGCTATTGTGCTGTTTTACGGCCAGGCCAAGATCACGTCCAAATTCTTCCTGCCCCTCTTTATTCTGGCAATTCCTTTGGTTTTCTATTTCTTTGTACTCGCTCTCGATACATTGGACATTGACGTCTTGCGCGATCACGGCTGGATCTTTGAAGGCCCCCCCTCTGGCGAGCCATGGTGGTATTTCTATACCCTTTACAGTGAGTCACGCAGCCGTCCATTCATCATGATATCTGAGTTGCTGATCGCCCACTGAAGAGTTCAAACTTGTACGATGGGATGCTGTCGCAGAATGCGTTCCCGCCATGATGGCCTTGACATTCTTCGGCATTTTGCACGTCCCAATCAACGTTCCTGCCTTGGCTCTCAACTCTGGGGAGGATCATGCTGATCTCGACAAGGAGTTGAGACTCCATGGCTATTCCAACTTTCTTTCCGGTTGCTTTGGAAGTATCCAGAACTACCTGGTATACGCAAATACCGTCTTCTTCATGCGATCCGGCGGCAACAGTCGTCTTGCAGGGTACATGCTGGCGGCAGCCACATTCGGCGTCATGATTATTGGCCCCTCCCTTATCGGTTTCATCCCGGTCATGATGGTCGGCACCCTGATCTATGATCTGGGCTTTGAGCTTCTGCTAGAAGCCCTCTGGCTCCCACGCCAAAAGCTCAAATTGGCCGAGTATTTGACCGTTCTTGTGATTGTGCTTGTTATGGGCATTCATGACTTTGTGGTGGGTATCGGGGTTGGCATCCTGTTGGCCTTTGTGTCGCTCGTGTTACAGACCTCGCGAGTCTCGGCGATTCGTGGAAATTATTCCGGCGACATTGTCACTTCCACGGTGAGACGCAATCCTTCACAGCATCACTACCTGCATGAGGTAGGACGGCAGATCTACATCGTCAAGCTCACCGGGTATCTCTTTTTTGGAACCATTGTCAGTGTGGAGGAGAAGATTAGAGGTCTTCTGGAGGACAGCACTTTTGCCAAGCAGCCCATCAAGTTCCTGGTTCTGGATCTGTGGCACGTTACTGGACTCGATTACTCGGCCGGCGAGGCTTTCAACACCATCAGCCGTCTTCTTGACAACAAGGGCGTCGTCCTTGTCCTTAGCGGCGTTGATTCTGAGAGTCAGCTTGGCCGCAATCTGAGAGCAGTCGGACTTGGCAACGGTGCCATTGAAGTCATGATGCTACCCGATCTCAACTCTGCACTGGAGAGCTGCGAGAACGAGCTTCTCAAAACCCTCTACGCCAGACAAGAGGAACTGAACTCGCTGAGGCGTATATCAGCACAAAATCTGGACGTGCCCTCCGCTAAAACTTCGGGGCTGTCGTCTTTCGACCCTCCGTTCAACTCGCCACGTCGGAATCACCTTGTCGAGGCCGCTCGTGATGCCTTGAGTAGCGCCGAAGTTCAACGCCCAAACAAGTGGAAGAGCTTCAAGGAACCTCTGCGCCTGATGCTTCAGGTCTTCCAGGGACTGAGCGACAAGAACGAGGACTTTTGGTTTCCTGCGGCCTCCTACTTCATACGACGCGAGTTCCCAGCCGGCACTGTCTTGTTCCGGCGCGGCGAAGAGGCCAACGGGTTCTACCTGGTTGAGCGAGGCATCGTGCGCGCCGAGTACGACCTTCCTCAGGGCTGGCTGTGCGAGAGCATCGTAGCCGGTACGACGCTCGGTGAGTTGCCTTTCTTCTCGGAAACAGAACGAACGGCGACAGCGGTTGTGGAGCGAGAATGTGTGGTTTGGCTGATGGATCGAGACCACTGGGCCAAGATCCAGAAACAAGAGCCCGAAGTTGGACGAGAGATGTTGAGGATATCATTGAAACTTACGAGTGAGCGGATGAGTGCCATCACCTCGTATATCTTGACAACAGCTGGCTAGGCCCATTACTTTACTACAATTTGTCTGAAATAATACTGTCAAAAACGCCCCTGCAGCCGTGCTTGAAGCCTTGAAAGCGTGAAGCTGTGTGAAGCGTAATCTCGCGTGACTTGGACGCGATGGCTTAAGTAAGCAGCGTGCCACGTTCTGGCGGTTCAGGGTAGCAACAAGTGGATGGCATCTTGACTCGTACAACACCAAGCTTTGGGTCACGTATCAACCTGCACGCTCAGTTCTTCAGCCAATCCCTTTGCTTTGATAACTCTCATGTAGTTTCAGTGCGTTTTTTTTTTTCTTTCTGGTTTCAGCACTTTGTACAGCATTATGCTCTCCTCAGGTCGAGCCGAAGCAAAGATTTGAAGTCCAGAATTCCCCACCAGTTTGCCACTTGCACGAAGGGCGTACTATTTACATGTACAACCTGTAGCGACGCAGAGACTTTGAGAACACATCAACTATCATCTCTTGACCCAAACCGACAGGCTATCAGCAAGATGCCAGCCAAGAGTATACGGTCTATACTGGGAAAGTCTGCCCGGGTCACCAAATCTTCGAGGCCCTCACCGGCAAGTCGCAAATCCTCGTTACCATCGCCCCGCCGGCCAGCGAGAAAACCACAAGATGAAGATGTAGACCTATTCCAGGACAAACTGGATGATTTGGGTCTGGCGCAAGTCTTAGAAGAGGATCTTAGCCTCCGCGATGTCGTGCAAGCCATGCGCTACATCCGCTCCCGCATGTTCAGCTCCGTCCCATCAAGGGGTTTCAACTCGACAAGGACCACAGAGGTGCTCAACTACCGCGCTACTACGGCACCCCTAGTCACAGTGGGACATCTCAATGCAATATTGCGTTCGCCGGGGAAGGTGGAGAGGGAGCTTGCTGAGTTGACAGCCAAGGGCGTCGTGCGCAGAGTCAGAGTTGAGAGAAGGGGTGGAATGGGAGAAGCGTTGATTGAGATGGCAGACCTCGAGGATATGTTGCGTAAAGCACAGCTGAGCGAGGGAACAAAGAGGAACTTCAAGGCATTCCTGGAGGACAACCCGACCACGCAGACACTGCACAGGGGTGCCTTAAACAGCAGCGAGGCTGACGAGCTTGTCAGGGCAGGCTTCCTCACAAGCTCCACGCCTTCTGCTCCTGAAGGCACTCTCGACATGCGCCCCGAAGACCGCACGACGCTGACCTCTATTCACCATGTTTCGCGCTTCGCCTCTGGCACCGTCTCTGCCGTGGGAGGCCGTAACGCCATCCACCTCGCGGGCGGCGGTGGCGGTGCCCCGACGCTTACTCACTCTTCATCCTCGCCTTCCAACCTCCGCATTGCGATACCAGGCCACGGGAGACATCTCAAGCTGGCTTCGGCCGCTGTGGAATGGGTTCGGGAGGCGCTTGGACGGACACACTGGGGAGAGGGCCCGGAAAGCTGGCTGAAGGAGCGATTCGAGGGCGGTGGCCTATATGGGCCCAGATGGAAAGAGTTCTGGGGGGTTGAATGGGCGTGGGTGTTGGGGGAAGCGGTTGGATTGGGAGTTGCAGAGGTGTTTGAGACTGGTAGCGTGGGAAGAGGAGTGAGGGCTCTCGGAGGATAAGACTAGGGAGTCGACCCAGCCTGTGCATGCCGAGTTTTGCATGTGTGTCTTTCATTGTATGTAGGGAGCAAGGCGTTATCATTGGGAAGAAATACCGCTAGATCTTGGAACTGAAGAGAGGCTGTGCAGGCGCAGATCGAGACAGACAAGTCTTGATGGTATTAATAATGCAGACTGTCACGCTCTACCGCATGGATGTTCTCACTGCACCGCGAGACTCCTTCTACGCGTGGCCTAAAAGACGTATCCAAATGGCCAAGTTGTTCAAAGGAGTAGCAAAAGTGATGTGCATGGTGGCATAGCCCTTTGCACTAATTAACCGCCAAAAAGCGAGTCTCTCGTTTGACTACATGCAAGATCACGGATACTCAAAATGGATATATGGAGCCAGGAAGAACCTGACACATCCCTTGCCTCGCCTGTGGCTACAACTCACGGCATCTGTCTTGAACGAATCTGACGATCTCTACCCGTAGAAACAGGTCAAATGGGGTATATGCAGTGTTGTGGTAGACACAGACCTATCCGGCTTGATAGCTTTGGCCCAACAAAATGACATGTCCTGGATTCAATAAGAACGAGAAAGACGAGGCGAAAATTCGACAACGCTGTTGAATGACTTGCAGCAAGTGATTGGATCTTACACACAGCAACAATAAGGATTTCAAACTCCCTTGCATGACCATCGACGACAAAATCAATGCAGACAATGGAATGTTACTACGCCAACGAGATGCTGCTGTTCCAAATTTCAAAGGGACTCGAACAATCCTCCCAAGGGATTGCTGCAAAAAGTGACACCCCAGAGACATCTCTTTGCTATACTCCCGGGGTCGATTGATCCCGCTCTCGTCAACGGTTGGCCGGATGTAACCCTCCTGCTTTTGTCTCACGACGAGGACTGTCTTGGAGACAACAGGAGAAAGGAAGTCTTCCTCGTATCACCGTGCCCGCAAGAACCAGCAGGTCGAGCCTTTCTCTGAACACGGCTTCACTGAGATTGTCTGACGTCTTTGTTAGAACCGGGCCTGGCTTGAGTACTGCTTGTGCAGTAAAGCAAGTTCAAAAACGTCCAAAGCGCACATCTTGAAGTCTGGCATAGCACTTGAGTGGACTGCACTGCAGAAGCTTTGTAGGCAAGGGTTGCCTCGAGCGCCATTGGCGCCTGAAAACAGACCATTGCAGGGAGAAGAAAGGGGGAATAAGCAAAATCACCAACGGGCTGAATGCAATGCCGATCTCTGAGGAGAGACACGACCCTTGTGACTGTAATGTTGTGCATATGCATATAACAGCTTCATATTCGACACGTCTCTTCTGCTACGTAGACCAGCCAGACAGCATTGGCCGCAGAGTAAGTAATCCGGCAGGCAAAGTGGCTCGGAATATCACATTTCTTATGTCAATTTGCAAAGGCTTAGCTATTAGTAGGTAAGTATCCTTGAACCACAGAGATAAGCACGCGATGAGTGACGGTAATGCAGGCGAGTCTAGAAAGGGTAACCGGACAAAGTGACGACGCCCGGTGCTTTGGAGTCCTTGATAGGCGGGAACAACCCAAAATAAGATAATCGTAAGGTAGGTCGCGATCAAATGATAGGTAGTAGCCAAGGATGGTTGATGATGCCGTAGGTAATAACCCCGTGAGCAGTGTTGACTGTTGTCACACAGCATCCATTGGAGCGGAAGTGAAGCAATCATTGCCAGTGAAACTCGAAGAGAAGTCGGAGCCTGTCCCTCCCGGTTTCGCGGTTGCTGGTCCAGGGGAAGCAGTGACGGGCTTTTATGAGATATTAGTTCCTTTGAAAGCAAGGTCCTATACTCGCGATTCGATTCAATGTATGCTTCGAGCACGTACCTACTTTAGTTCGAACCTTTTCATGACGGAGAGCCGAGTCCTAGCAAAAAAGGGGCACGGACAAGGGTCCTCACCATGACAACTTTAATGCCATTGATGAACCGTGCTGCGGCTGGGCGATGGTAGCCAAACAAGGTTCAAGTCAGGGGTCTGCTGGAAATTGCATCCCACCTTCAGGCTCTGGGCTAATAGCATCGTGGTAGATGACGAGGCGGCGCGTTGAGAGCACAATCCATTTCGAGCAGCTGGTTCACCATGGCAATGGAGATCACAAGTGGGACAACAATTGGGTGTGGTCGCTGGAATGGCGCTCACGCGACGAGTGCAGCCCTGTTCAGTGGCCCGGCCTCGTTGCATTGGAAGAGTGTCCGTCCAAGGAGCGATAGTACGCATCCTTGCCATCTGCTCAAGCACCGGCTGAGAGCCGCAGTGTTATGATAGGCTTGATCGTAGCTTGCTGGAAAGAATCGTGCTCATGATTCTGATCGTGGAGAAAAGTCGTACGTATCTTGGATTTTCTTTCTTTTTCCCACTTGCAGACCCCCATTCTTACATAGCATCCACGCGGGCCGCTGGTCACTACTGGACATGGAGAGACGCGTTGTCACCTCCCTAATGCGCCTCGTCGTAGTTGTGCTGTCTCGCCGTCTCCGCAGGCCGGGGGCATCAAAAGCATGGTGCATGCTGCATCCCAGCCAGATGCACGACAATCTTTGGTGGCGAAGGTCTGCTGCTAAATGCGCGTCGGGCTCCAGAAGGGAGCATGCAGGTACCGGGCGTTGTTTCGTAGATCTTTCCTGCGCGCAAAGTCGACAACAATGGCAGAGGTTTGATGGTGATGGCACTGACTACCCGAGCATCATTGCCGCACACGAAAAGACCCTCCCGCGTGGCGTGTGATCGCCGGAGGAATTACTAACGGATCCTTGCCAAGAGCTCCGTCGACAAGGAGTAATCTTGTTCGTCACGACGAGGTCGACAGGGAGCGGCGCCCCGGCAGACTCGAGGCCAAGTAAACTAGCCGTATCGGGAGCAGGTGGATGGGCTTCGGGTTGGCGCAGGGAGTGGATTAGCGCGAGGAGGAGAGCATCTCAAGACAGATCAGCGATACCTAAACACTTTCACCTCCTGCAGGAATCGATGATTCGGATGCTGCTGAGAGAGGGAGACTTGGCCTGGGACCGGCCAAGAGAGGGCTTGGAATTGCCAGAGAAGAGCAATCTTGGCGGAAGAAGGGAGAAGGGAAAGTCTCTGCAACAAGTATGTAACGACCCCATCGATAACGACAGAAGGAGATGAAGAGGCGCAGGGGAACGGAATTGTGCCCGCGAGAAAGCTGAGAGTAACAGTAAAAGGAAGAATGCGAGGCGTCCCGGTCTCGAACCACGGTGAGGCTTTGAAACAAACCTTTTCGGAAGTGGCTTTCTCCCGAGTCGTTTGAGATTTCCTTGACGTTGGAAGCCACCACGAGCCACTAGCAGGTAGTAGACTATAACTTCGGAGGCCGACGGAGTCCTACAGCGGGAGCGATTGTCGATGCACGCAGCCGACGAACTTGTGGAGGTTGCCCAGCTGAGTACCGACTATCCAGCTACTACGGAGTACTAATGTATTAGTTCGTATGATCAGCTCCCGGTGGACCGGCTAGCAGTTTGATAGCTGGCTGATATTACTGCTCCAGCTGTGGTAGAGCAGCAAGAGCGTTGAAAGGCTGGGTCCATGTACTGCAATTGGGTGAAGCCGCCGGCGAGCTGGGACGAATGTGTACGCTTTCGTCAAGTCGCCCTCTCTGAAGTTGTAATTATCAAAGCAGAGCAGCTGGATTCCAATTTGCCGACTGCATTTTTCGTCTTTCTACTCTCTCTCTCTCTCTCTCTCTCTCTCTCATAACCCCACCGGGCTTCATCAGTGGACAGCCGGGGAAGATGAGTGTCTTGTTGGTTGCTTCTAAATAGGCACGCTGAGTGGCTCTGGCCCAGGGCATCCCCCACCCCTATCTGTAATAGCGTCCCCCCAAGATGCCCCCAGTCACCAGCCATGGGCGACTGAGGCCGTGCGCTCCCCGGCTTGGTTGACTGGTACGCCCAATGAAGCCCTCGACCCGGCCTGCATATCGTAATTACCGGCCTTGCAAGTACAACCTCACTTGTCTTCAAGGTGCCATTTCTGGTGGCCGGCGCGTTTCGTCTTGGAGCGGTAGTAGGGCTACCTCTTGCTTAGTGCAAAACCCTTGCGGATGAGCACTCTCGACTGCTCGTTCCCCAGTTGAAATGCTACCTTAGTTAGTTAGTACCTACTAGTAGTGCTGTACGCACTGTAAACGGCGCCGGTCTTGGGCGCTCTAGGAAGCGACCCTAGGTAGCTCGCAGTGCTTGAACCGTTTTCAGCAGTACCAGTCGCTGACTTTTACGCGCCTCCGGTCCTCACCGTAATAGCACACAAACTCACTTTTTGAGAGTTCGATATCGCAACCGACTTCTTGGTCGTCATTTCTACGTTCTTCCCTCGCTCCTTTTCCCCTTTTCTTGCATTCCTCCTCTTTGCCTCTCTGCCTCTCTGCCTCTTCTTTTCTCCCCTTTCAGAAACACACTCCCTCATTTCATTTAATCGCGACCCGTTTCGACCCGCGACGTCACGCCACTCGCACCCCATCCATTCAGTCACTCGCTGCGCTGCGCTGCGTTGCCACGGGGTCTTGTGTGGGACTGCATTCCCAGTCATCCCAGCCCTTCTCCTCCATAATCGCCTTGACAGTTGACAGGCCCTCGTTCTTTTCTCCCCACCTTCAACATCAACAAAGCAAGGCAAGGCAAGGCAAGGCAAGGCAAAAGCGGCACTTTGCGGCAATCTCAGCTGGCCTGTGTCATACATACCTGAACCGATTCCTCGCCCCAGACTCTCTAGCTCTGGCATCGACGCCTGCATTCAACCGATCTCAGCTCCATTTCAGTCCTGGCTCCAGCCCGACACTACTGCCTACCTACCTAAGTCGCCAGCAAACGCAGCACTTATTACCTACGTACGACGGTACCAAAGCAGATCGATCACACGCCATCGGCCACCAGTCCGTCCGCCAGCCGCTGTCCGCCAGGTCCTGATCTTGATCTGTGTTCAATCCTGGTTCTGCCAGTACATAGACCCGAGACACCAGAGGGCGCCATCGTCACCGTGCCCCGTTCTCCAAGAGACAGACCAGGCCACCCACCTCGCTAAACCAGCTGCTAAGTTAGCCTCGACTTGGGACCTTGTTCTTTGTGGCCTTAGCTTTTTACCACCCAAGAGAGGGTTCATTTTCTCATCTCCTGTCGTCTTGTTCCTCGGGAAGGGCACCTGGAACGCCCCTCGACGCCGCGCGCCCCTTTCAATTACTCCCCTCTTCGCATACTAGGGATCCCTTTTCTGAACGACTCAACGGCTCAGTACGTTACTGGTTGACTTTCTCTTTGTCTTCTTCTGTTTGACATTTGATCTTTTTTATTCTATTCCGGTTGAAGCATTACACCCCAGTATGCGCTATTGTCGTCGTCGACTGGCATCGAGAAACTAACCGGTCCATTGCTCCAGCTCGAGTGAACTCCCCAGAGAACCGCCCACTTGAGTCTGCGCCCTCTATATTCGCGCCCCAGCGTTTTATTCCCTCCCTTCATCGACTGGACGAATTCACCCCTACTCAAGATCGACTCCTACACGCTATTAATATTACTCTTGGGGTTAGGGCGATATTCGCGGCGTACACTCACTTCGAATCAAACAAGCTGTCATCCGACTTGGTCGTCGATCGTCTTGGGTGGATTCATGGACCAACCGACCATTTGAACGGCTAACCAGATCTTGCACCGGGCCCCAAGCCTCGAGTCTGCGAGCACTTCACCCTTATTTCTTTAAAAATTTCTGTTGTTCGTCCTTTCAGCGCTGTCATGACGACTACCTTACCGCGCCCATCCCGGCCTTCGGTCGGGCCACCGAACATGGCCTTACCTGCGTTGCCAGTGAGCAAGACGCGCAAGAGTACCGGAAACATTCCTTCTCCAATGTCGTTCAGTAGGTCAGCACCTGGTACTCCCCGGTCTGGCCTTCGGACACCCTCGACAATGAGCTTAGCACCCCCCAGCCCAGTACCGACGACCGCACTCCCGCAACCGAAGCTTGGTGCCGCCGTCAACAGCGCGGGGAAGACCATCCGAAAGAGCGTCAGCATCAACTCATTCCCGCAACCGCCCAGAGGCGACACTCGCTCGAGTAGCGGGGTGCCGCCTAGTCCACGAGGCTTCGACAAGACCCGATCCGCGAGGAGACCTTCCAAATCTGCCAAAGACTCGATGTACAGCACCTTCAGCTCAAGCACCCCTAGCTTTCTCAACGGAAGCGCGGATGGCAAGTCAATAACTAGCGTGCGCATGTCGGACGGCTTAATCAGTGTTTCATCTCCGCCTCAGAGCAGAAGTTCGTCGGCACAGGACTCGTACTCGACCTCGGCTACGACATATGATGATCCCGTGGAAGGGTCGGGTCCAAAGGTCGACGCACCTGCCGACAAACGAGCATCTAAGCATGATGGGAAAGGCAATGTTGTCGTCAGTGTCCGAGTTCGGCCAGATGCCAATGGTAGCAACGGAAACCCGGACGGCGAATGGATGGTTGATGGACGCAAGTCTCTCATCTCATTTAGAGGAAAGGATGGTGGTGACCACTTCTATGGTATGTGTATATCCTTGATTATGACCGGCTTGCACATGACTGACACGTTTCCTAGATAATGTCTTTGCAACCCACGACAACAACTCCCGGGTATACGACCACATCGCCAAGCGGCTAGTCCGACGAGTCATGGAAGGTTATCATGGCACCGTCTTTGCTTACGGTATGACCGGCACTGGCAAGACATTTTCGATGCAAGGAACTGCTTCGTCACCGGGTGTGATCCCCCTTGCTATCACAGACATTTTCTCATATATTCGAGAAACCCCGTCCCGAGAATTTCTGCTGCGAGTCAGCTATCTTGAGATCTACAACGAAAAGATTCACGATCTGCTGAGTATGCCTACGGGAAGCGGCATGGGAGGTGGCGTGCAACAAGAGGAAATCAAGCTTCGCGAGGACAGCAAGAGAGGCGTGTATGCGACTCCGCTGAAGGAAGAGATTGTACAGAGTCCGACTCAGCTCCTACGTGTGATTGCCCGAGGCGACCAGGCTCGAAGGACCGCTAGCACGCAGTTCAACGCTCGTAGCTCGCGAAGTCATGCCGTTGTTCAGATTGTGGTGGAGAGCCGAGAGCGGGCGCCCGGCGGCACTGCCGCGAACGGAGAGAGCAAACGATCCGGCCTTCTCCCTGGTGGTGTTCGAGTCTCGACCCTGAGCTTGATTGATCTTGCTGGCTCCGAAAAGGCTGCCGAGTCAAAGGAGCGCAGGCAAGAGGGTGCCCATATTAACAAGAGTCTGCTCACACTCGGAACCGTCATTGCGAAGCTTTCGGAATGGAAAGACAAGGAAAGCAAAGGCGCAGATAAAGAAGGGAAGCATCTCCCTTACCGTGATAGCAAGCTTACTCGGTTATTGCAAGGCGCCTTGGCCGGCAATTCCCTTGTCAGCATTCTCTGCACCATCCAGATTGGCGCGGGTAACAGCGCAGCTTTGGCCAACAACCATACTTTGGAAACAATCAATACGCTCAAGTTTGCCTCCAGAGCCAAGAACAACATTGTAAGCCACGCAAAAAAGGCGGAGGAAGCGCTTGGGGCTGGTGGCGAAGGAGGTGCCAGGGTATTGCTCGAACGTTACCGCATGGAGATAATGGAATTGAGGAACCAGCTGGACTCTCAAGCGAAACAGAAGAAGAACGACGAGACCGAGGTAGACAAGACCCAAACCGAGGAGGAGGAGAAGGCCAAGGAAGTCGAGGCTGCAGAACGACACGAGGAACAGATCCTCGAGATGCAGCTTGCTCGGACTGCGCTCAAAGAACGAATCGACCACCTGAACCGCCTTATTCTAAGCTCCAAGTCGATCGGAGTCAATTCAAACGGGTCCATCAGCTCCCTCGGACAGTATGCGCGGTTCTCGCAGGTGTCGCTGCCGGCATCCATTCGCTCATCAGTGGCCACCTCGATTGGAGGTAGGCCGTTCTTGGAGCGGACATCGTCGATGACCTCGGCATCATCTACGATCGGCCGTCGTTCCAGCGGCGGCCAGAGGATCGGAGATGACATGGAGACTGGCGAAGATGATAGCGCTGGCGAATTTGGGGACGGCACAGCATCTTTGACGGCGCAGAACCGAGCTCTGCAAGCGGATCTTGTCGATAAGAATCGCTACATCGCAACACTAGAAAAGCGGCTTCTTCAGGCCCGCCGTGCAAGCTCTAGCCGGGCTTCGGTAGGCTTCGCAGCGCCTAACAAAAGCATCATGGTCGGGGAGGATCATAGCGTGTCGGCGGCACTTAGAGAAAAGGACAACGAAATCGCGGACCTTCGAGCCAGACTTGACGACAAGGACAGGATGCTGGCCGCATTGAAGAGTGCGGCGCGTTCGCGAGACACGGCTGAGGCAGCTGTTGAGCCCCGATCATCACCCGCGCCGCAGGAACCCCTGGCTGAAGTCCCCGGTGACACCAAGCCTGCAGGAGGCGAGAAGAAGCGAAGTCGCGGTGTTGACGACATGAACAAGATGCTGGAAGAGATGCTTCAAGACAGAGTTGAATCTGGAGAAGTAGTCCGGGGCCAGCGAGGCAGCGTACGTCTGGCAAGTGGACAGAAGATGGATCTGTTAGCAGAGCCCAACTTGGAACCACTGCGCCGTACCCCGACCCCAGGGCCTGCCGAGGAGAGCAAAGTGGTGCCGACAGAGGCATAGAAAAGCATATAGAGGGTTGAGCATCTCTCATCTTTCTGCAGCGCAGTCAGGGACTTTTTATTCAATCCGGACGAAACAAAGAGGAGTTTAGCAAACTGGCGTTAGAGAGGCGGGACTGCCTCATATGGGAACTTGGGGTTTTATTGCTTGCGTTATACCCGATTTTACTTTCGTTTGTCAAAGCCAAGGGAACGCGGGAATGGCAAAGGTTAGGGAGAACTTGTTTGGTTGTTTCGTTGATGCGGGCGGCCGCGTTTTACTCGTAGGCCTCGGGAAAGAACCGCAAGGACCGCGATCTGGCGAGCCCACATGGTGTTATCTGAGAAATTTGTCACGACTGGGAAACAGGCGGCTCAACGTCTTTACTGTGACGTTGCCTCCTTTTTGTTGTACTATATGATGGTTTGAGGGAGGATAGCATGGGCGGCAAAAATGTGACGGGCCAGCCTTTTTTTGTTTTGTTGCTAATGCGAGTTAATGACGGGGAACGAGAGAAGAATGAAGTCGCAATACAACGATGATAGACTCCCAAGATGGAAGCGAGCTTTGTGTGACATGTCGAGCTGATGAGTGCCTGAAGCCAATGTTGCCTTTGGAAGCTAGTCTAGAGCTGCGGGTAATGAATGATAACCAATATCTCTGGATGCTAATCAGCCTTGGGTTTACTATAAGAAGGAAACCGCCCAAAATATAGCATGAACAATGTGTAAACTAGAGGTCCTGATGATATTTGACCCCGTTCCCGACGCGTATCAGCTATTCTTGCTAGTCTGGGCCAGTCTATGTTTTGTTCATGCCGGGGCCCGAGTGTGTCTCAAGATAAAAAGACAAACCGCAAAGCACAGGAGGTGAGCATGTGGGATGGGTTACATGCAACACGGTGAAATGTTGATCAGGATTGGAGTCTGTTACTCTTGGGGGCGGGCTTGACCACCATGATCGTATTCGAGCTTTCACGTCGATTGAACGCAAAGGATCCGTCCGTCTGAAGGCGGAGGATCGACAAGTCGACAGAAGTCGAGATTCGTACGAGAGACGCCGTTGGACGGGTCTGCCAGAGTGGAGGAGGTTTTCGCTGATTGGCCCAAAGAGCTGAAAGTTGCCCAATGTGAAACAGACCTAACGGTTTTGCAAAAAGCACCAATGTAGCCCCCTGCCAAGATTAGCAAGGCGCTGTACCTTGCAGCAGCAGCAGCACGACTCCACGAGACTAGGGGTTGCGAGACCCGGAGGAGCGTGTGCTCTCGTACTTGACGAGGAAAAGTGACGGTGATGATGATGTTTCGGATACCCGCCAAGTCTTGAGGGCGCCAGTCGCATTCTTTGACATATCCAATCCATCTGATGAGCGGCTGGACTATGAAAGTCCACCACTCCCGTACGCATTCCCTGCAAGCGCTGACACGTCGTTGGTCGATCCGCTGAGCATCTGTAACGACCTCGCAACTCGAGCCGCACAACCTTTGCAGGTTTACTGCATCCTGATCGTCGGGGACCGCGACGGGTTGTGTTTCCCTCGTCTAGGCTCAAAGGGAGCCAGGCTCGTGCTGTACAAGTACCTAAAACGGCACCGTCGTCAAACAATCGGCTGCCTTTGTCTGTGCACATGGTGCGGGCCCCCTGAACAATCAATCAATCTGCTGCTTTTGGATGTTGCCGGCCCCCCTCCCAACCGATCCGCAGCGCGACATGGCTGATGGTGCAAACACTGATCGCGTCGGTTGATCGTATGGGCTGAGGAGCGGGTTGCTTTTCATCGCGCAAGAGGAGTCGGCAGGATTCTCGAGGGTGAGAACGAGAGGGAGGGAGGGTTTGACGTTTGTTGCTGCAGCGCGTAGCTACAACGCAATATAGTATTACTGATCCAGCATCACTCACTACTACTCAGGGACTAGTCCAAGGTAGTAAGGTAGGTATCAAGTTACAGCATGAGACTCTACCCGTCGCCCCATGGCAGCCCCGAGGAGGCCTTGTTTGAGGTTCGAGGCACGTTGTGCTTCGGAGCTTCCTTCCCAACCGGGATGTTCCCTGTCATGGATGCGGGGGCCCCATCCCGCGCTCGCCAGTCTCTCATTTCTCAATATCTACTGCTAGTATGCGCTCCCAACATGCGCAGTAATTACCTGGTTCTGGAACCTCTCTCTTCTCATCAAACAGCCCTGTGGGTTTCTTTTTCTCTCCGTGTTTGCTTGTCCCCTTTGCTTACTATCTTTGTTGTTTCTGTTTCCCCCTCCCGCCGCGACTTGAAGGCTTGACGTCTTCACTTTTCCAGCTCCGGCCTTGATCGCTTCTTTATACGCTCCTTTTGTCCTCTTCGCTCTTCTCGTCTTTACCTGTGACTAGCTGGTCTACTTTTATTTGATCCCCTCTGGTAGAAGGACAAATTTTTTTATCGACGATTTGCTCCCGCTCAACGAAAGCCGACTTGACGATCCTTTCTTTGCACCTACGACTGCCGCTGGCTGGGACGTTTGCCCAAGTAACGGGAGATAGCCGCTGGAGTCCCGCCCTCGGACAGGATCTTTGCCAACTTCAGACTTCGCACCGACGGTTCGAGGCTCCCGCTGCGTAGTCGGTCCTTTCTTCTCGTCACTCTTTGTTCAGACAGATGTGAATCCTTTTGAGTACGACCTGGTTTTGCCGGCTCTTGGATGTCTGACTGCCACATTTCTACAACCGCCTAAACATCAACCAGCCTTTTTCTTCGACCAATAGCTCTTTTCGAAACTCCCTGCTTGTTCTCTTCGCTTATATCTTACTTGACGATTCCAAAATGTCATTTCCCACTCAATCCAAGATGCTGGTTGCGCCGCCTGCCCTGAACCTGCGCCGCGCTGGTTCCTACAATCCCCAGGACCGCGGCCCTCTTTCGTCGACTACTTCAAGATTCAACTTCAACCATCTTCTCTTCTCCCCGCCGCCCTCGCCAGCTCTTCCGGCGCTGGTTCCCCGACCTCCGAGGAGGACTTCTAGTCAAATCTTGGTCACCAGACCCAGCAGGGTCCTCCGACGTCTTCTCCTCATAGGAGCGCTTTTCTCGATTGTTTACCTTGCCGGTCTGGCATTCCAACACCCCGATGTCATACCAGCAGCCGTCTGGCCCTACTTTGCTCAAGAGGAGTTTGAGATGGTTGGCCAGGACGCTCTGCCCGACTTTCCGACGCCTATCCTCCTCAGTGATAGCGAGGGGCGCTCCAAGTGGACAGTCTCTATTCCTCCGAACTTCGACTTCCCTCTAAGTATGCAGCAGTACTCTGATATGAGTAGTCAGTGTCGGGAAGTCTCTTCTCGAGCCAGAGACCTTCACCGCAAAGGTCCCCTTACTGAAAAGGACATTATGAACTACGATGCTCAGGACGAGTACTTTGTCGACATTTACGAGGCTGAGAGGTCTGGTCTGCTTGCACATGGCAAGAGGGTTCGCTCGAAAGATAAGGGCGAGTTCGCTGGCCTCGATCGCAACCACATGAAGTACATGCCTGTGTGCGAGAGCTCCATGACATTCGTCCTAGAGACGTCAGATGCCGGCCTCGGCAACACGCTTATGATGCTGTGGACCTTTTACGGACTCGCCAAACAGCAAAACAGGGGTTTCTTCATAGTCGACTCCCGCTGGGCTTACGGCCCATACACCGAAATCTTCGACGCACCTCCCATCCCCCACTGCCGGCCGCCTCCACGACACCACATGGTTCCTTGCCCGTTTCAGGCCCGCCACCTCGTTGTCTCGGCTGCTACGGCCAAGGAAGTCTTTCCAGCTCTGTTGGCGAAACATCACCGCATTGCTGGAACCGAAGATGCTGTGCATGATGTCTTTGAATTGGCCCATGAAGGATTCAATGACCTCTTCGTTCTGAACCAAGATGACCAGGCGTATGTCGACAACCGGGTGATGGGCCTCCAAGCAAAGGCAAAGGTTGGAGACACTCTTACCTCGCGTGCCCCGGTTATCGGCCTTCACATCCGCCATGGTGACCAGCACCCGCTGGAATTTCAGTATCGCGACACCTATATCCCTGCCGAAGTCTTCCTCAAGGAAGTGGGCCTTATTGTTGAAGAACATTACAATGCATCCGGCATAAGCGACCCCTCCCAACATCACTTCATCACTCTTCTCGCCTCAGATGACCCTACTGTTCACGAGGAAGATGCATTCTCAGATGTTATTCTGTCTCAAGACCGGATCCGGCTGGCTTCGAAGATAGCTATTCAGGAGGCCCACGGCAAGCCACATTCGCTCCACAACTTTGTGGACGAAACCTTTGGCTGGGAAGGCGGCTTCTTCGCTCCCATCTTCTGGAACCTCGGAGTTGAGAGTAGAAACAACGCCGCCGAGGCGCCCGCTGGAGTCAATGTCGACGACATGAACGAAGAAGCCCGGTACATGGCACCGCCCTCTGGGGAAACGCTGAGACTGCGAAGCCTTATTGGTCGGTCGTACATGATGGACCTTGCTGTGTTGTCCGAGTCAAGTGACAAAGTCGTGTGCGCCGTGAGCGCCATGGGCTGCCGTTTACTGGCGGTCATGATGGGCTGGGAGGATGCCATCGAGAAGGGTGGCTGGCTAAACGTGGACGGATCTTATGGATGGACAGGCATCGACTGGTGATGCATCTTGACCAAATTTCCTGCAAACCACCCTCATGATTTCCAACAATTGATTTCTGGATCTTGGAAGGAGGTTAAATTTGGCGAAAAAGCCATCCAAAATGTCCTTTTACGAAGCGTCGGTCTGGTGGAGTTGCGCGGCGTTGATTCTGGCAGGTAGCATCACATCATTTGGCATATTCTCATTCAATCAACTCATTCAATTAACTTATCATCGGAGAGCCCCTATGCGGTCGAAAAGAGACATGCCTGAAGCAATTTGTAGTTGAATTTGTAGTGATGATTACTAGGAAGGGGAAGGCTAGCGGTTAAGAGTGGGCCCAACACTCGCGCTCCACGCCCGTCATTCTTCCGCGCGTGGCCGCGGTTGCCTCAAGGCAGTCATCAATCTATCAACTGAGCTCGTACCGCATATAAACTTCAACTCTACCTACCACCACGCGATCGGCCTTTTGCGCTCCTCCTCTAACCACTGCTACAGTGTTGCTCCATCCAGCCAAGCCGTTTCCCGATCAAATATATAACATCCAATTACACATAATCTCTTCTGCATTCAGCATAGAGAATAAATCGCAGGCTTGAAGCTGCTTCGTTCGCTCGCTTGGCGAGCTCTGCATCGCCAACATGTCCGGCCCAGCACCTCCCCCAAAGCCGCGTCTCAAGATCAACGTCAGCCGGTCTTCCTCCTTCGTCGCCGACCCCAATGCCACCCCGTCCGCCTCTGCGGCCGCCGCCCAGACGCCCTCCGAGGGCAGTCGCAAAGTCAAGCTCAAGATCGGCAAATCGCAGCCCCCAACACCCGCAGACCAGCCCCCCGCAAAGACAAAAGCTGGCCGGCAGACCAAGCCGACCCAGAAGCTCGTCGAGAGCAAGAAGCGCGCGCACGATGAACTGGACGACGACGGGCCGCTCTCGGCCATGCACCCCGCGACAAAGATCAAGATCAAGCAGTCAAAGGCGGGCTTGACGCCGACGTTGGTGGTGAAGCCCAAGGGACGCGCACCCGTACATCCGCCTGGCGACGGCTACGACTCCGAGGCGAGCGACCGCGAAAAGGACCCTTCGATCGAGGAGCAGTTTGTCATGAGGATGCCGCCTGGTGAGCACTGCGACTACGTGCGCTGGTGCATGGAGAATGGCAAGATGGGCGTCGCGAGGAGCATGGGGGGAGCGGATATCCAGCTCAAGTTCTTCGAGGAGGAGACTCGGCGGGCTGTTCTGACGGTCAAGGGCCAACCGTTTGCCGCCGTCATGGTTGATTTGCCCACCATCACAGAAGCGATGAAGACGTGGGACCGCAAGTCTTTCCTCAAGTCTGCAGACATCTGCCAGATGCTCCTAGTCTTCCAGAAAGTCTCGAATGAAGCCGAGGCTAGGCTAGCGCCTCTGCCCAGCGTGATCGACCAGCACTTCAGGTGGCCTCACGGCCTGACGCCGCCCATGCACGACTGCATCAACCGCCGTTTCGCAAAGACCATCAGCCGAAAGGAGATCGAGGATAAGGAGGCCGAAGTCGAGCGGCTGCTTGTCGAGGACGCCAAGGCCGCCTCGACGCGCTGGGAATGGGTCGAGGAGAGGCAGCAGGAGGAGGACGAGTACGGCGACGAGGATGCCGAGGGCGAGATGGACGACAGCATGGACTACTTCCAGAGCCAGGACATGTTTGGCGAAGAAGACAACGATCTCGAGGCCGACCTGGAGGCCGCCTTTGCCGACGACCTCATGGCCGAGACGCCCGCGACTGGCATGGACGGCCACACGCCCACGACCGCCACGCAGGTCAACACGCCCGCGGCCTTGCAGAACAGCATCGAGGCCGACGAGTCGGAGGAGGTGTCAGACGACGACGACGATGACGATGACGACGAGGACCTCGACGATGATGCCCGCGCACAGCGAGACGAGGAGCAGGGCGTCAAGGATATCATCAACGACCTCAAGAAGCAGCTGGCCAACAAACAGGCTGAGCTGGCTCGCACTCAGAACAAGATCCTGCGCACTCGCATCGAGCAGACCATCAAGCAGCTCAGGTCAGAAATCGAGCTGAAGAACTCGTCAATTGGCATTGAGACGGATGATTGAAGTCGATGATGGATGGCATCGTACCTCAGAAGGGCTGACCACAGGAAGGATTTATCGAAATGTACTAGAAATCGGGCTGCCATGCAAGGCAAAAGGCGTTGGAGGTGTCACCCAAGAATGGGAAAAGGATGAACTGATTTATGGACCTAGACGTCAAATACCACACTGAATATCTTTTTAACGAGTTCCCTCGAAGACTTGTATTTACAGGACTTCTCCATCATCACCTGTCTTAATAGCCCAGGCTGGAGAACAATATGACCCCTTTATTGCTTCATTATTCCGCTCCTTGAGGAAAGACCATACTGGATCTCAAATCATCATATACTTGTCGATAAATCGACACTGGCTTCATTGCAACACCCGCAGCGTTCGTTCCCTATCGTGGACCAGAACCACCTTGGCCATATCGATGACCTGCTTCCAAGATACATAGCGGCAAAGCTCCTCGAGATTCTGTGGGCACCAGGCCTTGCCATATTCGGCCTTGACCCATTCGGTGGTCTGTTTTTGAATCGTTCGCTGAAGAAGCTTTCCCATGCTTGGGTCGCGCTGACCTTGCTTTTTGAGGTAGTTGGCTATGAATTCAGAGTCTTGGAGCTTGGTTACCTTGTGCTCGCGGTTCCAGCGCTTGGTGGAGTTGATGGCCTCATTGATGCGGGATGCAAGGCTTGATGGCAATGAAGAGCCTAGGGCAAGTGTTAGTGGCGAGGTCGATAATAAGTGATCATAGTTACTACTCTGTTGGTTTGGGGTACGGCTTTGGAGTCGCTCTAATGCACGCCGCATCGCCCTCGTCACCATCCTTGAGGTTGAAGGAGCAGTCGTTTCGGGTGTGTCGTTGTTTTCGTTCTCGTTCACGTCATCTGGGGTTTGAGCTTGATTATTTCGCTTTTCTAGACTGGCGATCTGCTCCGTCAAGTCCTCAACTTTCTTATTCCATTCCTTCGTCGTGTTGGTCATCTCTCGCCGAAGCTTTTCGACACCGGCTTGGGTGACGGCCTGCTTTCCCTCCAGCCTAGCCATATGCCCCTTGACAGTTTGAACTTCGTGCATCATTCTGATCATCCTCTCTTCGTTCTGTCTCCTGAATTCTTGATTATCCGCTGTGCAGGAGGCAAGCTTGAGAACGTCTCGCTCCAGGCGCTCGGCGTGCGCCGAGAGAGCACGGATATTGAGCTCAAATGTCATGTTGGCCAGAGCCTCGGCTTGGCCCAAGAGCTTGGAGGACTCATCAGAGGAGGTGCCGGTGCTTGAGAAAGTCGAACAGGGGGCGGCGAGGGTGACTTGAGAGGCTTCAGTTGGGATTGGCACAAGATTTGAGCGCTGGCTTGGTTGGCTTGGAGGAGGAGAAGGAGGAAGAATTGGGGATGCCCTCGCAGGAACCGACAGGCGCCGTAGTCGACCCATCTCGAGTTAACCGTTTAAAGTTGCTGTAGTGTTCAGTAAAAGGTTTGCAACACTCAGAACCTGGTGATAGCGAGCTCAAGCCGCTCATGCAATGTCGAAGAGAACTGGTGGGAGGAAAGGCCCATGATCTGGATGGAGGATGAGAGAGTCGAGAAGTATGATCTCTGTTTGTCCGAGATAAAGAAAATATTTGATGCTCAACCGCATCTAGTACTTTGAAGAATGAAGAGCTACCTGCCTTGCCTACCTTACTTACCCACCAGCATAGGTTCTTCAGGAAGGAACGTGGTCGTGGAAGGAGCGAGGGAACACTGGCCACTTACACGAGCCGCCTTCCGACATGGCAACTACTGGTAGACACTGCTATTATCTCGAGGCCTCACTCCGAGTGATGGGATGTTTATCAAGAGACTCCTCACAGGATGCCAGATCCTCCAGGTAGGCCTAGATAGCTCTCCATCAAATAATCTATCAGACTAGTAGTACCACCAGCTTAAGCCTCATGAGTTCCTTCGAATCGAGACGCAAAGACACACGAAGCATCTACTCCAGATCGCCAATAACTTCAGCGTCTTTCCCCTTCTTCCTCTCCGTCCCGATCCATTGCAAGAACATGCCCACGTCTTTCGCAATCTGGCCAGGCAGCCCTATCCTCTGCGCCCACTGGGGCACCATGCCCTTGGCATCAGACGCCGTTCCCATCACCCACTCCAAGCTCCCGTCTTCCAACTCCCGCACCCTCTCGACGCTCGTATACGCCGCTCGGATTACACCATCGGGGACCGCATCGTCCGTCTTGCCGTCGCTCGCCCGAATGGCGATCTGGACGACCAGGAATTCCCTGCCGCCTCGCGCCGATGCCGTGGCCTGCAGGACAGGGAAAACCCGCTTGGATAGAGGACCAGGGAGGTCATGCACCGACTCCTCGCGGCGCAGCGTCCAGTCCTCCCACGTCGTGCCCTCGATTTCAACTTCGATGCCGCTGCAATCCCATTCTTGCAGCCGCGTTGTGCTGACCACGCTCGGCGTGAATGCCTTCTCCGCCTCGGCATGCTTCTCCTTGAAGCACCTCACAAACTCGTCCCATGCCGCCGTACCCTGTTCCTTCTTGTCAACATGCGTGCTCCGCCGCAGCGCCCAGAGCTCCGACTGGACCCTGTTGGGGTCGACACCGAGCTCGGGGTGCACCTGCGCGACAGCGCTGAGGGTCTCTGCGTCGACGCTGCGCTCAAAGACGTGCACAGGGGCATCGGATCCATCGTACGTCTTGACAGACTTGTGCTTCCATGGCCCGCTGGGAGCTTGAAGCTCTGTCGCAGAGTCTGTCGCAGGGTCTGTTGATGGGGCTTCGGATGGCACGGAGCTGATGAAGGGCAGCGCCTCGAGAAGCATTGAGGCGAGGAGGATCTTGAGGTCTGATCCCCGAGCTCCTGCAGACGGGAGCCCAGAGGGATCCATGCCCCAGAGGCGAACGAGAGGGCCATATGACTCGCTCATGGTGTGTTGAAGCTCAAGCGTCTGCTCTTAGGTAGATCACATGTAATTTGTGATCGTTGAGCGCTACTACTTTTGCAGACTGTACTAAACTCCCACGTGAAGTGATTTGATCAGTAAATATGGTATGGTGAATAAAAAGAGACGAGTAATGGTGAGCGTGGATGAATAGCATGTCTCGTATCAAGTTTGAAGCTGCAAATATTCAGTTATACGAGTCGTCGTCATTGATGCAGGCGCATGTCTCAGTGGGGGTTAGCTGTGTAGAATCATCAAACAGGCGCAGCAAGTCTCCATCCCAACGCACAATACATTCCACTTCTCGACTTGTTTGCAAGTAACATACAGAGGGCGGTCCATGATATTCCATAAGCTTAAATCATTCCGAATTAAATATGTATAAGTTCTAGCGCCAGAGCTTTGCCGGCATCGCATGACAAGTGAGTTCTTTTTTACCCAGCCCAATCATTACATACACTCCAACTCCTCAGCAGGCCCGTCGCATTGCTGCATATATACAAGATGTTCGTGTTGTCATCATATCGGGAGTCTACATCTAGTCCCGCTTCTCCCAGTGAATGTTGGCAGGCTCCAGAGGTCGCGAGAAGAGCGACGCGTAGTCGGTGCCAATCAGAGTGTTGCCGCCATCAACGTTGCGGAACTTGAAGGCGCGCACAATCTCGGCGGTGATGGTCTGCAGCTGCAAATTGGCAAAGTGCTCGCCAATGCAGCGGTGACGGCCGGCACCAAACGGAAGGTAGGGAGAGGCGGAACCCTTGCTAACCAGACCGTAGCCGTAGTCAATCTTCTCCTCATCCTCCTCAGCGGGGTTGCGAAGGATGGTAGGGGCGTTGGGCGAGTCGACCTCCCATCGGTGAGGGTCCCACTCATCGGGGCTGGGGAAGTAGGCCGAGTCGGTGGCACTGACACCAGGGGCGGCCAGGAGGGTGTGGCTGGTTGGGATGACATACTTGGTTCCGGGGACGGGCATGGGAGACTTGACGGCGCGCAAGATGGAGTGGATAGGGGCGTGCAGACGGAGAGTCTCCTTGATGATAGCCTGGTTGAGGGGCAGCTTGGCGAGATCCTCAAACTTCAGCGGGGGAAGATCGGCACCGAGAACCTTGACCTGCTCCTGGTAGAGCTCCTCCATGATCTGGGGGTACTGAGCGAGGCGGAGCATAATCCAGGAGCTGGTGGATGAAGACGAGTGCTGGCCGGCCATGAGCAGGGCGATCATCATGTGGGCAACCTCGTGGTCGGGGACGGGAGTGCCGTTCTTGTAAGTTGAGTTCATGAGATGCTTCATAATGTCGAATTCGGACTCATCGTTACCCTGGGCGCGGCGCTTCTTGATGGTGTCCATGTAGACCTTGGCAACGGTGCGCTGGGCATGGTCACGCTTGCGGTTCCAAGGGAGAGGAGCCCAGTGGAGCATGAAGTTGATGGGGGTGAAGCCCATATCGAGGTCGTGGTAGAGCGCGGCGAGCGATTCATCAAACTGGTCGCGGATGGCGCGGCCCTGGAGAGCGTGGGAGGCAGTAAAGATGGTGATCTCAGCCATCTTCTTGGGGATGTCGACGATACCTGACTTGCCCTTAAAGTCGGCGCTTCTCTTGATGTAGTCGCGCACCTCTCCAGAGACGATGGGGACGTAGGATCGGAAGGACTCGGTGGTAAGGGCAATCTTCATAAACTAAGCCGATTATATCAGTATATCAGTATGGCCGAGAGTTCGGAAGGAATACATTGGCTTCTCACCTTCTTCTGCTCCATGAGCTTGGCATTGGGACAATCGTAGACCACGTCCTTTCCGAAAACGGGAGTTGTGAGGACAGTGTAGATCTCCTCGGCGCAAACATCCTTGAGCTTGCCGTTGAGGATGAAGTCGTTTCCAGAGGGGCCAACAGCAACGGTGGTCTTCTTGCCGAGAAGAACGAAGGTGAAGACATCACCAAACTAGGTAGTCAACCAAGTCAGTCCCCTGATCACTGCCGTTTGTACCTATCGACTGGTCTCTCGCAGCCCTCTGTGCGAGGGGCGAGTTTCCAGAGTCTCAGTCGATATTATTTATATCCACTCACCTTGGCGCGGTTCTCCTTGAAGAAGCGAGGGGGGTCCATTCCGTAGGTCACGGTGCTCCCAATGATGGGGAACCAGTGGAAGACCAGAGGGGGCTCGTTGGGGTTCGTGAAGAGGAGCTGGCTGAGAACATTGAGAACGACGGAGATGGCGATGAACGCTCCCAGGCCAATTCCGATTTGCTGGCCCAGGGAAAACGTCTGGAATTGCTGCGCGAGCGGGTGGCCCGCGATCTCGTGGAGGACTCCCATGATTGCGGGAGAGCAGGCGGTCGAGGGACAGGAGAGGGAGGGCTTGTATTAGACGCTCTTCTCTGGGGTTCGAAAAGGTCTGAGAGATGAGAACAAAGGGTAACGAGAGGATCGTCCTGATCGTCGAGGAGCGCGCAATTCCAACACGAGTCTCGTGAAATGCAGAGATCGATAGGAAAACGAGAGGAAGCAAGTTGGCGAACGAGAGTAACTGATATGTAATTGCTCCAGACCCGGACGGTTTTTTTCGACCAGGGGGGGGGGATTCAAGGGACCCCACCCTCAACTTCCCGAGCGGCAATCAGCGAAACCCCCAGCACGGCACACCGCCTGGACTTTGCCGCGAATTTGGTGGGCTGGTCCCCTGTAATGGTCCTGGTTACAGCGCCTTCTGCTCATTGCACCGTTGGTCACGGCGAGGAGTGACGGGTGGTGCCTGACAGGAAGGGGGGGAGATACGTTTGATTGGCTCGAAGGGCGGATTCGTATTCGTATCTACCTGAGATTGAGATCTCGCACCCTCCTTTTTTGCATTTTCGCATTCTTATCGAATCCCCGCCAATTAGCTTCGCCTTCACAGAACGTCCGCTTCAGTGCTAACGTTAAGTGGTCTACTTGTAGCAGTGCAGGCATCTATCGCCTCTCCGATGTTTAGGTGTGATGATCTACAAGAACGTCCTGTCCGCCACTTACACACGCATATCCACACCTTATTTCCAGAGCCAGAGGGATGCGAAACGGCCCTTGTCTTTAACTCTAGGTAAGATCCACCAACCGTTCGCTAGTCCTCGCTCATACGGCCCTTTGCGGCTCTGGGTCTCTCATGTCTTCAAAATGGGCTGATGGACCACGTCGCCCAATCCGTCGCTCTGATCCGAATAAGAACCCGACTTGTATCGTGAACCGCGAATTTCACCGGCTATTTGGTGTAACGATGCTCGAATCATTTTCAAGGGACCTCGATGAATAAGACCACTTTGGTCATTGGTCAATTGCAGCCGGCTGCTTTGTACAGCCTGATCATCTAGTGACCACGGTGGACAGCAGCATGCGTATTCACATGCTGGATCTGGTCCCAAGTAGTGTAGTTCGCCAGAGTCATGCATTCTGTTTCTCGGAGAAGCTTGCTTGGGGAAGATAGCTTCAGTTTGCGGTCTGTTTGTTCAATGCTTGCCAGCCGGCCACCTGGCGCGGGCTGCACAGGATTCCATCGTCACTGAACCAACTTGCCCCTGAATTCTCAAATCCAACTCCAAAGGAAATCTCATTCGAAAGTGCCAAATGTCCCCCGGATCACTCCGACCAGCAACTACCGCGCCTCAAATGCCCCGCTTGTGGGCTGACGTCGGGAACATGCATCTTGACAGAGTCAAAGACCAGCCTCTCGTCACGTAGGCTCAAGTCATCCGCCTTCCGTATTCGGGACGGACGATTAATCGGCTGCCGAAGTGTGTCCTCCGGCCGGCGCCGCCTCAGGAGACGGGGCGAGCGGCCGGCAGGGGTCGGTGTCTGGTCCCGGCGGGCCTTAGCAAACGATCCCCGGCTTCAAAACATTGGGACAAGGGATGTGCTGCCGAATGCAGTCACGTCGTCTTACGGCAATGCCCCTTGTGAGAAATTGATGGTGGTGGTGTTGGAACAATAGCAGTGGAAGAGCCCTTGTTTGTTGCGGATCAAGGTCCACGTGACTTTTGCCTAGTAGCTCTATTTAGCTAAGTATGGGTTGAGCATGACCAAACATCTGTGACCTGCTATACACGGCGATCCAACCAGCAAGATTTCCCAACGTTCCTGAACATTTGTTTCATTTCAGTTGGCACGGGCTCACAAGACTGGCACTCTAGTCACTGTTCCACTTGCAAATCCGGTCAATTATCACGCGATCCACCAGTTGAGACAATGGGTTTGATCACTGGCATTCTAAGTGGAGCGGCCCGCCCAAGGGATGCCTCGTTATTCGCCTGCTCATAAGCAGAATCTCACTTCAAACGGGTTCCAACTCAGCGGTTGTGAAACTGCTAGTGGGCAGTTGCTGGTGCCTTTTGATTCCTGTATACTAGCTACCCTGAGGAGTAATTACTGACGCCTAGCCTATGTGTGGAGAGTATCTAACCAGTGCAGAAGCGATATAGCCACCGACGTAAGTGAAGTAATAGAAGGCATACCTGAAACCCATATTGTATCCCCGAGTAAATGCGCGAAATGGAATAAACGCACCGAGACCGGCCTCGCCCACGTAACAGGTCGTTAGATACCAGCACCGAAATCAGTCCGCAGCGTCCGTAGCTGTACGATTCTCATGACGCTTATCATCTCTCCAAATTTCAGACGCCCCGTCGCTCAAAAACAATGCCTCCTAGAGCCAGAACAGAACCCTGCACGCTCCGCCTATGCCCTCGGTTATAAGCTCCAAGAAGATCAGTATGCCGTCCCAATTTTCTATGCAACGATGCTCCTTCCCACAGCTCCCCATCGAAGCTTTCGCAGGCCGCTGCCGGATGACCGGATCACTTCTTGACCGCACGACGTGGTGTCGTTGACGCTGCCAACGCTGGCTGCCAGCGCCTCTTGCTTGCCGACTTCCCTTCCGATAACGTACCCGGCACCAAAACCAACCACAGAGACGAGAACAACGACGCCGGCGCTGACAACCCAGGTGAGTAGAGTCGGGGAGATGTACGGCTCCTCCGCCGGGGCTGTCTTCTTCTTTTTGGTGGCCCTCGGGGCCGATGGCGAGCCGGCGCCGTGCTTGCCCCGCTCAGAGGTACGGGCGACGGGTCTGGTAGGAGAGCCCCGTTTCCGAGGGGAAGATGGGGCCGTGGGTCGCTGGGCCCGTGATGGCTCCGTTCCAAGTTCCGACTCTGGTACCAGTCGCAGCTCCATGGGTTGATTACTAGGCCCCACGCCCGCGTTGGCGGCCCGTTGAGCCTCGGCCTCCTCCTTTGACTTGGGCAAGCCTCTAGCTGCATGTGCGCAAGAAAGAAGCGTGGTTAAGGATGCGCGCAGTGCAGCGTCGTTTTCCTCGCGGACAGACGGGGACATGAAGCTGGGGCCCGCACGGTGGGGCCGGGTCTGCGAACGTTGGTTGAACGACGGCCGTGTAAGGCCCCTATGAGGATGCGGGGCTGGAGGAGGCACAGTCGGAATGGTTGGAGCAGACTCTCTCCTTTGGGTTGACGGGTGGGAAAATGCATTTGGCTGAGGCCGGAAGACGGGTTGGTCGGATATCCGCCCAAGCGCAGTGGCGTTGTCTGCGTCCGACTCGGCTTCGGAGTCTATATCCATTTCCTCCTCGGAGGGCTGGAGATTCTCGTTTGAGCTCGTGAGCAGGCGGTCGTCGTCGCTCTCGCTCTCGCTCTCCTCTTCCTGGCTGCTCACGTCGGCGGTGGAAGCGTTGTGGATGGCTGTCTGCTGTTGGGTAAGGGATCGGGCAGACGGTTGTAAGCGCCGGCGGCGTACGTAAGGGTTACCAACGCTCAACCCGGTCGTGACGATCTCGTCCCCGATACTCGATAGTGACGAGGACGAAGGCTGTGACGCTACTTCAACCCATGATTCTGGACTTGTTAGTTGGGCGGGGACGAGGCGACAGAGAGGGCGAAACACGAACCATCGAAGCGTCGCTGTTGCGGGAGGCCGGGACTCGATCGCGCTCCACTTGGAGACGTCCTGCTACCTTGCCAGCTCTGGCTCTGGCTTGCTTGGCCATCCATGGCTTTATATTTGTTTGTATTGAGAAGATCGTGGTCTGGTCCGAATCGGGGAATCCGCGAGTATCAAGATCCGATCTTGGGGTTCACGGACATGAACTGCCGGGAGAGAGCGCGCGCGACGTGGGGGCCTTATCAGATCGACGCTCTGCGCATAACCCGCTTATCTCACGATGTTGAACCAGAGACTGGCGGCTCTAGAGTGATGGTGTTCGGAATAAGTATATGGGAGGATCGAAGCGATGCAATAAACTCAAGGTTTGAGGTCTGAAGAGAGAGAATGAAAAGCAAAGGCTGCCGTACAAGGAGATTATGGGCAGCGAAGTCGGGACTGGGGGGGTCGGTGAGGTGAGGGATGGGACGGTTGCTGCGGATTATGGCTTGGGCTGCCTTTGTTAGAGGCACGGGAACACGTCCGGTCGCACATCGATAACGATCCAAGTAGTGCTACTTCGGGGTGTGTGGGGGGAGACAGTGCGATCACATCAAGCGCTGACGTTGCAACAGTAATTGTTCCCGCCGGTCGCGAGGCTCATTGCGTGCATGTCCCACCATGCGTAACGATGACGCGAATCGGAGCGCACACTGTGCTGAGCTGGCCCCGAGGGCGGTGAGGCAGCCGCTCGCAAGTAGCGGTACTCGATGCCCCGCCTCTCTTTGAGCTTGCATCACGAACCAGCCGGTCATGAGCACCTGGCGGGGTTTGCTCAGAGGTGTTCGCAGGCCGGCGGCAGCGGCACCACGGCCTGATACATCCGCGTTTCTCTTTATTTGAAAGAATACTATTATTTCCCTAACAAATAACCACTTGAAGGATGTTTTCAAGGTGATAAAACTGCTACTCATCTATCGGTACCCATACGTTCAGAAGTGTGTCAGGCCCGTGGTCCCTACGCAGACCCCGGCATGGCTTGACTACGTGGATCAATAAGGCTAATCGATCTGCGACTTCTAGGCTGGCTTGGGTAACTGTCAAAGACCCTGTTTATTATTCTCCGCCTTGGGCTATGGCATCATTTTCCGGGCACTCTTCCCATGAATGGGGCCGTTCCTCTTTGGCGTCATCTATCAGCTGCCACATTTCCTAAAGAACTTGAAGCTCTTTGCGTAATCAGGAAACTCACAAAGCGCAAGCTTCAGCTGGGCTCTGATATCTGCCATACTCTCACCTAAACTTACTCTTATTCCCTGTCCCCAACAAAACGTCGCATCTATTCACTAGCTGCTCACGCGCGTGTGGGCTCTATTTGGTCTGGGCGCTCCACAGGCGCTGTCTCAGGTTTCTTTGAGCCATCAGCCAACCATCCCAGAACGCCATTTTCTACATCCATACATCCTTGACTACGCTCCTTGATAGGCCGCAGCCTCTGTCAGTAGCATGTCCCGACACACGCGTATTTTAAACCCGACCACGGACCCAGAATTCCATGGGGGGCACATGACTCAAATAGCGAAACAGTTCCACGGCAGTGCATTCACAACACGACGACAACATAGTAGGAGAGACTAGAGAGACCTCAACAGGTGTATTTGGAAAAAGAAACATGATCAACTTTTATTACGCCCTCTATGTAGAGTATGTGGACGGATGCCGGTACTAATCGAAAGCAAAGCGGCAGTGGTATACTTACCGACATCAAGATCAACCAGAAAGAAAACAGTCCTAGATGCAAGTGTACAAGGTGGTAACAAATCAGAAATGGTCGTCATACGCCGGGTCATGATCAACTAATAGCAGCCCGAGGCCGGGCGAGATATATCGTAGTCGCGGTTCGAAAAGCCCCCAGGACCCCCTCGGAAGTAATTCGCACAAACCAGCTTGGTCCACTCCCGTGTCTTGTTCACACAAGGACACAGGGAGAATCTTCCCAAAGAGCCGACAAATCCCTCAAGAAGCCCACGTGGTGTCCATCGTGATGACAGACAATGCCTTCAAACCCCAAACATCAAAAAGCCAAGGCCACCTTTCATGGTGGCCTTTGAAGATGCCACGAGCCCACGGTCCCCAAGTGTGTAAACCCCCAGGTCTATCATTGCTTCACGAGTGATGCAAATTCTCAAAGCCCACTGCTCCGCAAGGGAGCTTTAACTTCTGTTGAAACGACAGCCCACAAAAGCCCACTTTAATGGTAAACCCGCCAAATGCCCTCGGTCCGCGATTGTCGCAATTGAGCCCACGTTTAATCGAACGTCATCTTGGTGCCGGCGAAGCTTGCGGCCGGTGTCGAGTTGGCACCAGTGCCGAAGCCACCGCGGCCGCCGCCTCGGCCACCACCACGGCCTCCGAAACCACCACGGTCACCACCACCACGGCCGCCGCCACGTCCTCCGAAGCCGCCACGGCCGCCACCGCGACCACCGCCGCGACCTCCGAAACCACCACGGTCACCACCACCACGACCACCACGACCACCACCGAAGCCGCCACCACCGCTCTGAGGAGGTCGGCTGCTGGCATAGTCCAGGCGGACGCTGCGGGACATGCGTCCGTTGCCAATGGGGGCACCGTTCTTGGCCTCAAAAACAGACTTGGCCTCATCAATCGAGCTGAAGCTGACGTATCCGAATCCCTTCAGGTTACCAGAGTCACTTCGGCATATGTTAGCTTGATTTCCATATACATTCAACAGACGGCATCACTTACGGGTCGGTAGGGAGTCGGATGCTAGCGGGCTCAGCAACGTCGCTGAAGAACTCACGGACAGAGTCCTGGTCAACGTCGAAAGGCAGGTTACCCACGAAGAGGGTATCGCTTTCGGGGCTGACAGTGTCGCCGTGTCGCGCAGCGCGATCGGCAGCACGGTTCGCGGGGTTGGCATCGGCAGGCTTGGCGTTGGCGTAGTCAAGGTTAAGGGCACGGTTGTCAAGCTCGACACCCTGCATGGCCTCGTAGGCCTTCTTGCAGGACTCGCCGTCGTTGAAGTCAACATATCCAAAGCCACGGCTGCGGCCGGTACCCCTCTCGGTAACAACACGAGCGCTGGCAAGGCCCTCGAACTGCTTGAAAGCCTCGTACAGGGCGTCATCGTCAATGTTCCAGCTCAAGCTGCCAGCGAAGAGGGTAGTGGCGGTATCATCAGTCTTGCTCTTCTTGGGCTCGGCGTCGATCTCGTCCTCGGCCTTGCGCTTCTTGGAGGGGGCCTCCTCAGTCTTCTCGGCCTTGGTCTCGGACTCATCCTCGGAGTCGTCGCTGTCATCGGAATCCTTATCGGAATCGTCAGAGTCATCAGAGTCATCAGAGTCGTCAGAAGACTCGGCCTTCTGGACAATAGTCAGTATCAGTAGGAATTACAGGAGGCTGTGCGGACAAACCTTCTCGGCCTTGGCGGCAGGCTTCTCATCCTCGCTCTCATCAGAGTCAGAGTCAGAGTCAGAAGACTCGACCTTCTTGGCGGCAGGCTTGGCAGTGCCATTGACCTTAGCGGCCTTGGCCTTGGGCTTCTCCTCCTCAGACTCGCTGTCGGAATCGTCAGAGTCAGAGTCGGACTCAGAATCGGAAGAGGCAGCGGCCTTGGCCTTGGTAGCAGCCTTCTTGGTGGTGGTGGTGGTCTTCTTCTCCTCCTCAGAATCGGAAGAGTCAGAATCAGAATCGGAAGCCTCGGACTCGGACTCGCTCTCGGAAGACTCGTCGGAAGACTCAGGCTCGGCCTTCTTCTTCTTCTTCGAGTCCTTCTCCTTGGTGATCTTCTTGGAAGCAGACTTGGCCAGGTCCTTGGACTTGGACTTGGAAGACTGCGCAGGCTTGGAGATGCCTGCAGCCTTGACGCTGAGGGGCTCAGCGACCTTGGCCTTCTTGCTCTCCTTGGTCTTTGTCTTGGCCATTGTGAATGTGTGTGAAAAGGGTATAGGGATTGAAGTCTGAGAAGGGAAGAATAGGCAGAAGGATGAAGGGGGGAAAGGCGGATGCAGGAGGAAAAGTCGAGTCGCGCCTTGTATAGCTTTTTAAGCTGGGTGGTTGGGGGGCCGGCCTTCTGTAGCTGGCGCAGAAGAGTTTTTTTTTTTTTTCTGCCGGTCAAATGGTGGGGCATCAAAGGCGGTGAATACGTGCCTTGCGCCAGACCTGGAAGGTGGTCTAGGGGTCTGTGCTTGCCTGAGAAATCAGGTCGGTTGTCATTGGACATCCAACTCAATTGAGCTTCAAGCTCCGGACATACCAAAGTCGCCGAAATCGATCGAGTCCGCCCAACCGCCGCGCGCATTGTCTCCTACCCCAGTGACCGATCCGAAAGCTCCAAGACCTCCACCAAGTCGCCATAATGCCTACTCCCGAGTCTGAGCAGTTCAAGGCCCAGAAGCCTTCCGTTCCTCCTACCTTCAACGGCGTCGATTACGATGATACAAAGGCGTTCAAGGCGGCTGAGGATTCCCTCATCCGGGAACAATGGGTCGGCGCCATGATGACCCGACTAGTCGGCGAGGAGCTGGGCAAGTGCTACGTCCGCGAGGGCGTGAACCACCTCGAGAACTGCGGGCACCTCCGAGGTTAGTCGACCGGATGAGCTCGCGTGGAATCATCGCGCTTTTGCTTGCGAGCACACACTGACAACGAGATCCAGAGCGATATCTGCAATTGCTCAAGACCAACAAGATCAAGGGCACCAAGTTCTTGCAGCAGAACTATATTGATGAGAAGGATGCGGAGCTTGACCGGGCGGCGAAGGTGCACACCAGCGACAAGATCGCCAAGATGAACCAAGGCCGGTTCGCCTCGTAATTCGTATACTGCAGATGTCCCGTATGGAGAGCGGAATTGGTAGGCTTTTGGTTGCTCAGATGCGAGGGAATTGTGGCCGACAAATCACGGCATTGCGTTATCGCAACCTCGGCTCTAGTTATAAAGGTGAATAGCCACCTAGACGCTGTATGACTGTGTATATATCAGGAAATGAATGAAAATCAACACCCCCAAGTCCCAATCAGTCACACAACAGCTGTGCAACCCAATTGTCTGTGTCGTCTGGGGAAATGATACGTAGCGGGCATTTGTCGCGAGGCTGACAATTTGGGGTTATCCTCGCCGTGATTGGCCCTCCACCCACGTACCTCCAAAATTTCTCCAGAACCTCGAGCCTTGTCGCCCTCCGTCTCCCATCATCCACCAACCACGCTCATCATGTTCTGCACCCGTTGCCTCCGCGCCACCGTATCGCGGCGTCCGCTGCCGATCCTGCGTCAATTCTCGACAACGGCACCTTTCCGTAACGTCGAGCCTCAGCTGTCGACCCCTGTCACCGAAGCCGGCGAGGTCCCGACTGACGCCGCTTCTCGATCGTCTTGCCCGGCTGGCACCGTGCTCACAGGTTTGAGCTACACCAAGGGTGGCCAGGACCCCGTCGCGAAGAAGGACGAGGAGTATCCCGAGTGGCTCTGGTCATGTCTGGATGTGCTGAAGAAGAGCACCGACTCGGCGGATGCAGATGCAGGAGATGAATTCTGTACGTTTCCGCAACCTGTCAACTGTTGACACTTGACCTAGCTCTTTGCTAACGGTGAAATACAGCAAAATCGAAGAAGCAGCGAAAAATAGCAGCCAAGCGCCAGAAGGCAATCGAGGCCAAGTTTCTGGCTGAAGGCAACCTCGAGGCTCTCGCCCCCAAGATCCCCCTGCAGCACCAATCCGTCAACATCCTCGGCCAGGAGAACCAGGGCGTCGATCACAACATCGAGGCAGCACAGAAGCGAGAGGAGCTCAAGAAGGCGATGCGCAAGGAGAGAAAGGCCAAGATCAAGGAGGACAATTACCTCAAGTCGATGTAGATTTCATGACGGTTGGCTGTATACCTGTACACTATCTGGAGGGCGATGTAACTCGACTGTATTATATACGCTAGAGCGAGACCTAGCATTTTGCATATCATTCAAACAAATTCAACATATCTCATTGTCTCGCGCTAGGACGATGGGTATAGATGCCAGGCAGACAGTGCATACTACGCTACGTGAACTCTTGATTTAAAACTTGCACCAAATTTCCAAACTCATTCGCATTTTGAAGAAGAAACTTCTGGATATCTACTCGTGAATCTCACAACGGAGCACGTCAAGACTCTACGTTGTGGAGGAAAAGAGCACAGGGCCCAAGCTATATAAGTTTTCACAGAGCGCTCAAGTCCAATGGTACACTGCTCCCTCTCCCGGCTCTGTACTTCTTGGTTGCCCCCACAAAATCCCTTGGCTTGGGGAACAAACCCTCGTCCTTGAACTGCCACCTGGAATCACTAATCACCACGTGTGCGCTACCAGAGTTACCCGGAGTCTGCGCTGGTGAGTGCTTCGTAGGGCTTGGGGATTTGGCTCCATTGGCTGTCAGGGTAAATGCACCGGGATCCAACATGGACTGGCGAAGTGAAGAGCCGCGAGAACGTGTTGTCGGAGGCGGCGGTGACGGTGCTGATGGAGGTGCTGGCGCTGAAGCTGGAGGAGGCGGTGGTGGAGGCGGTGCGGGTGGTGCTGGGCTTGGAGACGCCTGGCCAGCCGCACGAATAGCAGCTTGTGCTGCAAGAGAGGGCGTCGAGTGTGAGGGCGCAGGAGCTGGTGGGGCGGGTGGCGGCTGCAATCTTGGAGCCGGTGATGGACTTGGACGAGGAGGAGCTGCAGAAGGCGGAGGCGGAGGAGCTGCCGCGGGAGCCGGGGAGGAAGATGCCGGCGGAGGTGGAGGAGCAGGTGCTGACGGCACAGACGGCGGCATGGACATGGTAGATGGCTTTCGTGATGTGGGGAGAGGAGGCGGCTTCTTTCCTATGGGAGGAGGCGGAGGCTTGAGCCCTATCGGTGTCGTCTTCCTCAAGTTCGCTGCTCCTCCGGGGGGCG
The DNA here is from genome assembly GCA_017140155.1 of Fusarium devonianum. NCBI lineage: Eukaryota > Fungi > Ascomycota > Sordariomycetes > Hypocreales > Nectriaceae > Fusarium > Fusarium devonianum. The sequence continues at coordinate 604 of JADBHU010000286.1, read as the reverse complement.
GTACCGGAGGTCCTCGACCAGGAATCGCCGGGGCACCGCCCGAAGGAGGTTTAGGTGCTGAAGAGGCCGGGCGCCTGGGCGCAGATGTTGAATGTTCGGGGTCTGACAAGTACGATGAGTCGGCATTGGCGCCAGTGTTGATCCCTCCCCTCTTCTTTAGCTTGGGCATACCACCCGCGAAAAGTCCACCGAGCTGAGGCGCTGCGTCCATTCCACCAGCCGTCGCATCGCTAGAGCCCTGGTCGCTATTGCTCCTCGCTCGATTACCAGGAACTGGCGGTGCCAGCCCTCCTGGAGGCTTCGGGGCACCGCCGAGGCCTGGGACAGGAGGCGCACCTCCAACGGGGGGGCCTGATGAGCTCGAAGTCGTGGCTACTATGGGAGCCGATCGGTCATTGGTAACAGCTTTCTTGAGAGCTCTGCCCTTGTGGATATCGGAAAGGAGAGCACCCTGGTGCAAGTTGTTAGCCTATGGTCACAGCACATCTTAGTTCCATCCATGGGCTGAGAACATACTCTGTTGGGCACGCCTCCAGCAGCAGGACGCGCTGGAAGACCTCCAGGGGGAGGTGGAGGAGGTGGTGGAGGGACCCCAGCGCCAGGC
>JADBHU010000285.1:0-77327 GCA_017140155.1 Fusarium devonianum | reverse complement strand
CCCACGTACCCCGCCAAACCGACACCGCCATGTCTTCAGAAGGCATGTTCAGCGCCAACCTCCTCTCTCCCGAGGTCAAGGCCGCTCTGCCCGAGGGCTACACCCTGCGAGCCCTGCGAAAGTCGGACTTCAGCAGTGGTTTCCTCGACTGCCTGCGCGTCTTGACCACGGTCGGCGACATCACCGAGGCCGACTTTGCCAAGCAGTATGATGATATGTCCGCTGCTGGCAGCTACTACATCATCATCGTTGAGGATACCACCCGCACAGAGCGACCTGTCGTTGGCACTGGAGCTCTGATCGTGGAGAAGAAGTTGTAAGTCAACCACAACTCCCTTTCATCAAAGGCATGATGGCTGACGGACCCTTCAACAGCATTCACAGCCTCGGCGCTGTCGGCCACATCGAGGACATTGCTGTCGCCAAGGACCAGCAAGGCAAGAAGCTCGGTCTCCGAATCATCCAAGCGCTCGACTTTGTCGCCGAGCAGGTCGGCTGCTACAAGAGCATCCTCGATTGCAGCGAGACCAATGAAGGGTTCTACGTCAAGTGCGGCTTCCGACGAGCTGGTCTCCAGATGGCCCACTACTACGAGGGCACCAAGGGTAAATCCCAGTGATCTCTTTTACAGTGTCCTGAATTGTTACGATGCGGAACGCAAGCGGATGTTATTCCGGCCTCCGGCGTGCGCGCATATTCAGGCATATGTTTCTTTCGATATACATCTCATTGCGTTGCAAAGAGGCTGACGAGGTTCACATGGCGCAGGAAGCAAAATCTAAATAGAGCATCTAGGCTTAGAGGGCAGATCTTGTGACGAGAATATTGACGACTGTTTGCATTGACACTTGAAGGTTCAATATAGCGGGTCAAGTGCTGTTGGCAAAGAGAACGTTATGATAAGAGCGATGATGCGGGAGGCATGCGACCACTCAGTCGCGACTGTGTGCGAGAAATCAGAACATTGCCGTGCTGCGCACCCGTAGTTGCTTTGAGTCGTGACATTTGGTCTGATATCTAATTCGGAGCTCGTATCCAACCCTTGTAAAGGAGATCCGATTTGTGCAACTTGAACAAATTCGTGACTGGACACAACCATTCGGCTTCCGAGCCAGTTTATCACTGAGCTGCCACCATGCAATCTGTCAGCGCTCGGGGCCGACAACAGATCAATCTGAACCTACTCTTGCGTGAATCGTATCGATTCAAACCGATGTTCTGAAGCCTTGAATCGATCTAACCTAAAGGCTCTTGGTCACCTTTGCACTTTCACACCATGTTCGAGGATCTCAACGCCTCACTTGCGAGAGTGCGCATTGCCGCTCTACGATCAGCGTAAGTTATGACCCATTCATAGACGCTCATGTGCGATAACCCTCGGTTAGGATTCGGTCGAAATTGCCCTCAGCAGAGCGCCATGTTGTGCGACGGCAGACCAACGTGGTCACGTTGATTGTCGATCCAGCAGGCATTACTCGGCTGGCTAGGCGAAGAGTCATTCGTGTATGCTGCTGAGTCGACACAATGCAGAAAGGGCAATTTGAGTTAGTATTAAGGAATACTGTCATCTACATTAATACTTATCGTACTGGGGTATTCGTTCTATCATGCCATACACTCTACCGTCCCATCCAGCCACCATCAACAACCAGTACGTGACCACTCACATACCCACTGGCCTTGCTCGCCAGATACACAGCCGTGCCCTTGAAATCATCGGGCGACCCCCAAGTGCCCGCAGGAATGCGCGAGGTGATGCTAGCCAGACGCTCCGGGTTCGCCAGCAGGGCCTCGTTCATATCGGTTGCGATGTAGCCGGGCGCGATGGCGTTGACGGTGATGCCCTTGGACGTCCACTCGTTGGCGAAGCTCTTGGTGACCTGCCCCACGGCGCCCTTGGACGCGGCGTAGGCGGGGACGGTGAAGCCGCCCTGGAAGGTCAGGAGGGAGGCAAAGTTGATGATGCTGCCGCGGCGGCCGGTCACGGGGGAGGGTTCGAGGTTGAGCATGTGGGCGCCGACGTCGCGGCAGAGGGTGAAGACGGCGTTGAGGTTTACTTGGATGACCTGATTGTGCGTTAGAAGCAATTCATACCGGAAGAAGCGCTCGATGGATTAGTCACCTCGTTGAAATCACGGTCGGGGAACACCTCGCAAGCGTGCCGTCGCTGGATGCCGGCGCAATTGATAAGAATGCGAATCTCGTGTCCGTCGGCGAGGACCTTGGGTATAAGCGCAGCAACAGACTGTTGCGAAGACAGATCGGCAGTATAGATGGAAGCTTTCCGTCCCAACTTCTCGATTGCTTGCTTCGTTTCCTGGGCTGTGGTGTCTCGCTATCACCCTTGTGTCAGCATGGCTTGTCGCGCGAACTTCTCATGAGATGACGCACCTGGACCAAGATAATGTCTGCGCCGGCCTCGGCAAGGCCAATTGCGACAGCCTGGCCAATGCCACGAGTACCGCCAGTGACGAGGGCCGTTTGGCCCTCAAGGGAGAAGAATGAAGCAGCCATATTGCGAAGTGTATTAATCAGTGGTGGGTATTTGCTGAGGCTACAGGATGCTGAGGATGGTTGGCTTGTTTTATTTGAACGAGGGGTGGAAGTGACTTAATGGAGGGGGAACAGCTAATAAAGAGCGGCTTAAACTCGGCTTCAGCGGTTCCAGTTGTTTCTCATAAGCATTGAGCTGCGCCAACCCATGAGCAAACTGTCCAATGCCGTCAATGGTACCACAAATGCTCGGCGCTGTCCTCGCTCAGGCGTGATGTATTCACTCTCCGGAGAGAATACCGAGCGCTGGCCGAGTCGACGTATTGCAACCCCACAAGAAGCTGGCGTTCCAAGTTTTAATTATTTATTCACAAGGAGGGGGCCTGTGCATGCCTCATGACCCTCCATCTCTCGCTTTATAGCACCACTCAAGAGGGCAGCTTTGCTCCCATCTAGTTCGTACGCAGGAGCTAATGGTTGAGTGTGGATAAAAGCTTCTTGATTGCGGATAAAGATGTTTCCTAATTGGCCGTTTGGGACGAGGAACCAGCGAGAATTTCCCCTCTGGACCTTTCTCCAACGTCTCCAAAGAAACAGTGGGACAAGCAACGGAAGTGGACGCTAGAGATTAGTGCCTCCGACACCCCGCGGGATGGGGAGCTCTGTTGTGTAAAGTCAAGGTCAACTGGCCTACAGCGTAAAGATAAGGAAGGATGAGGGAGGTAAGCGGGAGGCCTTCATACGGCTCACGACTCTCTGACTCACATGCTTGGGCATAGACTTGACGAAGCTGCCCGTCTGAAAAAGAAATCCTCAAGAAACGATTGCCTTTTGCTGTCATGGCGGGTAGGGAGTGTCATGGCCAGTGGGCGTCATGGGACGTCGCGGGGCTCATCGTGGGGCTGCTTTTCCGTGCCGGCGGAGCTCAAGTCTCGGTCACCTCCCCGCGGATTTACTTACGTAGGTACGGTACGTACGGTAGATGGTAGCGGTAGCGGCTGGAGGATTTGCAGTTAATTCGTCAAGAGTAGCCACTGAAAGCTAAACAATTTGTCGAGGAGGAGTTGTCTCGGCTTTCTTTCGATATCGGACCCGGCTTCACCCCACTACGATTCTCAGCCCACTTACTTACTGCTACTACGTAACCTGCGTCGCGCTCTTCGCCCTTGATGTAGCCTCTCCAATAATTGTCTTCTCTTATTATTACTTTCTTGGAACTCATATGCTTCATTAATTAATCCTCAGTACCGTCAATTGATCAGAATTTCTCTTCCGTAACGCTCATCGATTGCTACATTCGATACTGTCATAACCTCATTCACCATGGCCGCCCAGCGTGTAACAGCTTCCGTTCTCCACGGCGAGAAGAATCTCCGGCTTGTAAGTCTTGGCTCTTTTCCCACATTAACTTCCGAAGAGTGAAGCTTACAAAATGCGCAGGAAGAGCGCGAGCTCCCGCAGCCCGCTGGCAACGAGGTCCAGGTCGCCGTCCAATCCACCGGCCTCTGCGGCTCCGACCTTCACTACTACAACCACTTCCGCAACGGTGACATCATCGTCCGCGAGCCCTTGACTCTGGGCCATGAATCCGCGGGTACAGTCGTCGCCGTCGGTTCGAACGTCACTGGTCTCGCAGTCGGCGACCGCGTCGCTCTCGAGGTTGGCCTACCGTGTGAGGCTTGTGAGCTCTGCGGCGAGGGCCGTTACAACATCTGCCGGGGTATGAAGTTCCGCAGCTCAGCAAAGGCGAACCCTCATGCCCAGGGAACGCTCCAGGAGAAGATCAACCACCCAGCCAAGTGGTGCCATAAGTGAATAATACCGTTGACGCTTCAATTGAGAAAGACTCGAGCTGACAGAAGCGCAGGCTGCGAGATAACGTCTCCCTCGATCTAGGCGCCATCGTCGAGCCTCTTTCCGTTGCTATGCACGCCCGCGACCGTGCTTCTCTTCCCAAGGGATCTACCGTCCTGGTCTTGGGTGCTGGCGCCGTCGGTTTGCTCGCGGCTGCTGTCGCCAAGGCCGACCAGGCCAAGACCGTCATTATCGCCGATATTCTCGAGGACCGCCTCGACTTTGCGACTTCGAACGGCTTCGCCGATGCTTCTGTGCTTGTTCCTAGGGAGATTCTGAACACGATCGAGGATAAGCTCAACTACGCTCAGAGGGTGGCTGCGGCGGTCAAGGAGACCCAGGTCAACGGCGAGGCCGTCGGTGAAGTGACGGCCGTCTACGAGTGCACAGGTGTCGAGACCTGCGTACAGGCTGCTATATATGTAAGTCCCTACTCTCGCGAAAGCCATCGACCAAAGACTAACACCCTCCCCTTCAGGCTACGAAACCCGGCGGCAAAGTCATGATCATCGGCATGGGCACGCCCGTTCTCACCATCCCCATGTCCGCCGCGGCCCTCCGCGAAGTCGACATCGTCGGCGTCTTCCGCTACGCAAACACATACCGCGAGGTCATCGACCTCATCGCCGAGCGACCCGCCGGCATGCCCGACATCAGCAAGCTAGTGACGCAGCGCTTCAAGGGTATGGACCACATCGAGGAGGCCTTCAAGATGGCGGGCAAGGTCAAGGACGCGAGCGGAAACCTTGTGATAAAGGTGCTTGTGGATATGTCGACCGAATGAAGGACCGGTCGATTGTAAACTGTATGGCGCATCTGAGAGCTGGGTTGTCTTGCAAAGTATTGACGAAAATGGCGAATGTTATGGATGAATAATGTCTCGGGATGAATAGTCTGCCAGTAAAATAACGATTTTTTGAGGGTTCATTCTTGGTTCTCACAATCTCAAACCTATCCCGAAAGTTGGGACACCAATTCTAAATGCCTATATTGCGGCAAGCCTCGTTACTTCGCTGGAATAGAGACCGACGGGGGTGTCTAGCAAGACGAAAAAGTGGTCGCGAAGAGGAAAACGAACCCCACGACCCACCAACACTTCGCGGGGGGAAGTAGAAAGCCAAGAATAGCTAATTACGGTCACTCGCAGCGCCCCGGCAAGCATTGTTTACAAGTATTTGCTCCAATTCATATTTATGAAGGCTTGTCTAAGCCTCTAGTCTACTGCATAAATGACATCTGTGATGGGAACCTCACTTTTATCTCATGAGTCATCGAGAATCAATCTCCAACACTTTCAATCTACACCTCAAACTATAGCCGACTGCCAAGTCATGACTTGTCGGGGAAGCCAAAGTCGACACCGAAGGGAGGGTAGACATATCGCTTCAGCTCGCCCTTCTTCTGCAGATCGGTGGAGTAGTCGTTGAGGAGCTTCATGTCCTCCTCGTCGAGGTCGACGATGGTCTTGTTGGCGGAGATGCGCTCGGGGGTGACGGACTTGGCGATGACGGTGCTTCCACGGGCAACTAAAGTGTCAAAAGTTAGCATTGCGATCTGGGGCTCAAAGAGTTTGGGATGGCGCGATGCAACGTACCGTGGTAGCTGAGGAGGACGGTGGAGGCAGAGACGCCCTTCTTCTCGGCAATCTTGACGACGGGCTCGGCGGTCATGACGGGGCCGCCGGTGCTGCCCAGAGGGCTGTAGGCCTCGATGTGGATGCCCTTCTCCTTGCAGAGGTCGACGACCTCCTGTTGGGGAAGGCTGGGGTGGTTCTCGATCTGGTTGACCGCGGGGACGATCTTGGCGTGAGGCAGAAGCTCCTCAAGGTATTTCTTGCTGTACTGTGGGCTTTGTCAGCAAAAGCTCTGCTTGGGGGTGAGTAAAGTTTAGATAAACGTACGTTGCAGACACCGACACCCTTGGTCTTGCCAGTCTCGACGAGCTTCTCCATCTGCTTCCAGCCATCGACGTGGTTCCAGTCTCGGATCACATCGCGCGAGCCGTCCTCCTTGGTGGGGAACTTGTCGTGGTTGCCCTCGGGGTTGAGGAGCAGAGGCCAGTGCTTTACATCGGTCGTCAGCATTGCAAAATTCCGCGATCAACAGGGAAACTCACGATCAGGAAAAGGTCAACGTAGTCGAGGCCGAGGCTCTTCAAGCTCTTGTCGAGAGCCTGCTCGACGCGGGTGTTGTAAGTAGCCCAGACCTTGGTCACGATGAAGACATCCTCGCGCTTAACGCCAGCGTTGAACGCCTCCTTGAGGCCGGCGCCGACCTCGTCCTCGTTGCCGTAGCAGTAGGCGCAGTCGATCATCTTGTAGCCATCCTTGAGGGCGTGGGCAACGGCGGCCTCGACCTGGCCGGGAGCAGACTGCCAGGTGCCTGTAGACGGTGAAAGTCAGCCAATTGATTTCATTCAAGGGTTCTGTAGAGCCGACTCCGGCATGGAGAGCGTACCGAGACCGACGGCAGGAATCTCCTGGCCGTTGTTGAGCTTAAAGGTAGAGGGAGCCATCGTGTGAAGCTTGGATCGGATCGAGGAGAGTGGGGGCTGTGGTGGTGTGAGTCTGGTCTTGAAACTGGACGAGAGTGAAGGACAAGACGAGGAGACAGATCGAGTCAAAAGCAAAGAAGTAGGAAAACTCCGCGCTGAAGCGGGCACCCTGAAGGTTATAAAGGGCGTCCCCATCATGAACAGCTCCCGCGCAAGTCGTACGCCAGTCCCTAGCTAACGGGCACCATCCCGCGCGTCCACGGCAATAAAAGTGTCCCTCCCCCAATCTGTGCTGCTGATCCGCGGGGTCAACACCAACAAGCCCCACCAAAGTCAAACAAACTCCACGATCCGAGTTTGGGGTGCGTACGGCGGAAACAACTGAATCCAAGTGGAGTGATGGTACCAGTACGAGGCGTTTCACGCGACAGATACTGATAATCGTGCCCTTTGCTCGGGGTGGGGTTGCTCCGACTTCCAGTTGAGGCGAGGTCTACACCTCAAGCACAGCTGGATGTAGGTACACCTTGTTACCTTGTTAGCTTGCCTCGTTGATACCCGCCACGAGGTGGATCGAGCCGGTGAGAACCCCGGAAGAGCTTGGACACTTTTTGTGCCCCCAAAGGCTTACAAAGACATGCCGAACCAGGAAAACACCTTGAATCACTGAAATTAACCCCAGTCTTGATCATGAGTTTTGAGATACCCCACGTTTTTGTTGGCTTCAGGCCGCATAAGCTTAATCATGCTCTTGGGTGTTTGGTTGGTGGATAATTCGGACAGTCACTCTCACCTGGACGACACTGGGCGGCTAGCATCATGAACTTGTTCTTATCTAGGTAGTAATTCGGTAGCAATTACTGAAACCCCCAACCTGAGCGCCCTCAAGAGTCTGAGTTTCAGGGCCCTTTCCTCTATGTCGTCCTCAACCGGGCTCCCTGACAAACGACAGTAACTATACATACATACATACGGGGAAATAAAGAAGTGCACCTATTGTTGATATCCATTACAAAATGTGCCATAAACTCCCTCCGGTCTGTCCCTGATTTTCGGTGACCCACCTCTTCTCGTTATACGTTCTCGCTCGTCCCCGGATAATCTCAAGTCTAGCCTGAAACAAGCACCCACAGCCTGTAATGGTTTGTTAGCCTCAGTAACGATAAGGAGATCACATGGCAGCACATCCGAAGGCATGCGCAAGGTCGAGCGCAGGGAACTTACAAGAAGAAGATCATCAACACGCCAAACATCTTGGCAATCAACCACCGGTTACTCGATACTCGAGACCAGTACTTGAGCAGTTCTCGTTGCGCACCCTCGACGTTGTCCACCACATCTTCTGTGTTGGCGTCGATGCGCTGGATCATCTCGCTCTGTTCCGACACCATGGTGGCCAGCTGTCCAAAGATGCTTCCGAGCTCGCCGATCGTCTTCTCGATTGCCTCGATTGCCTCGCCACGTTGTTGGATATACGTGTTTTCCGGCTGCGCCTCTTCCATCATCAGTAGTTGCTGGTCACCGACCGGGTTGAGCGATAGTGTATCTTGTGCAGGCGCAGGCGAGTTGCGGTTGGGCGTTCCGTACAGAGGCGAAGCAGACTGCTGGAGAGACGGTTGCGTGTGCTGTGACACTGACGAGATAAAGTTCTCTGTTCTTGATCGCGAAGCCTGGATGTTCTTGGTCCTCGCCTCCAGCACGTCTTTGAAGTTGACTGAGACATCGGTGAGTTTGCCCTGTAGCAGGTAGACGACGTTCTTGTTGTGTTCGCCCTCCTGGTCCGCCTTTGGGTGTTGTTGCTTGGAAAGAGACTGCAGGCTACCGATCTGCTGGTTGAGGGACGACAGGTCCTGCTTGATAACGAAAGTAAGCTCGTTGATTTCAACGGGCCGGTCGTCGAAGAGGGTGCGGCGCTTCGCCACTAACATTTGGGTCAGCCTCAATGTTCAACGAATCGCCAAGACAGTCGATAGGCCGAAATGGCCATTAGCGACATCTGACGACTTGACACCAACTCACATTGTGCTAGCTTTTCCAGTTTGCCCATAGTTGCCGAGATGCCCCTTCCAATCTCAGCGGCCTTCCTGGCAAAATCAGATCGTCGCGGCCGGACGTCAGCATTGCCGTTGGCGGCGTCCTTTTGCGCATCGGTAAGAAGAGATCGACGCTGAGAGCTGACTTTGGAAGAAGACTGCTTGCGCTGCGCCTGTGCAAGCACCGACTTGAACTCGGAGGTCCGGTCTTGGATGGATGCGACAGCCATGGTGGTAAATTAGGAGGGGTTAAGGATAGGCTCGAGAGTATAGACTGCGGCCAGCGCGGCTTCTGGTTTCGAGCGGTTTGCAGTAAAAGAAACGGCGGCAAATGCAATGCCGGATATGCGCCCGAGTGTTGATGGCGATAATTTGACGAGTCTGTGATTTAGATGCCGTTGTGGTAGGGGCCGGATCTGGTCGACTCGGGGGCGCGGGCAAAGGCTCGACGATAAGGTTGCTGTTACGGGGATGCGAATCGCGAGATGTTGTTGAATATTATTAATGTGGTCGAAAGCGCGCAATACTATCGAGTCGAATGCAGCTGCAAGAATACAAAGCAAGATGTCGAGGGAGTGGCAGGCGTGGGGAGGGACCGAGATTTGAAAAGGCTAAGCAAACGAAGAATGTCAAAGAGACAAATGAGGTTTGGTGTTGCTGCGCCTGAAAGGAGATTCGATTCGGGGACGGACGTGTCGTTGGTTTGTCTCGGGTCCAGAATCGTCCAAGCCTGGCAAAGCACGGGGCGCTGATCCGCCACGCTGGCTCCTTTGGGAGGGTTGAACCGAGGTGTTTCCGGGGGAGTGGCATGTGCCCATTTTTGGAGGAGCCGATTGTGGCTGGAGATGTCAGAGATCTGGTGGAAGCTCAGCAAGCCATTCAGCCTCTGGTGCCTGGCCGCAATTGTTCAACTAATAAACCTTAAGCAGAGGTCAGGTCGTAATGTAAACACGTAAGCCTCGACTTTCATTGTCTCGTGCTTCTGGTTTCGCCGCCTGCTAGACAATATGCGGAACTTTGGGTTTCGCACTCAACAAGTGCACTTGCAGCATTACAAGGTAGCAGAGGCAGACGACATGTATGGATTTGGTTGTAAGAGTAGAGCTAAGCTCTCAGGAGGACTAGCTCTGGATTAACTCTGGGGGGGAAAAAACGAAACAAGAATAATATCCCATCAAAAGCACACCGCATTGCTTGAAACCGCCACTTTTACCCATATGAGACAGCTTCTGTCAACTATTACATCCAGCGATCAGGCTGAAAGACCACGGATATCAACTCTGAGCTGGTCTGCACCCAAGTGGGGTTGACAGTGACGCCATGGCATCATCCCTCCTCCTTAATAGATCCACTAAGTATAGCTGACAGCTGGCGAGGTTGTCCAGGCTCTATGTACTGACATTCACATGCATTGCATCGAGGTTTTTGCTTTGGCATGGGACTCGGCTGCGATCAGGCAGGGATACAAGGATGTACGCGCAGTATCACCCCGTAGCCTCTGTCAGTCAACAGCTTCGTGACTCGGTCCAGTACGTAACTTACGTAGTATGTGGCAGTGTTGGTGGTGTGGGACGTGCGTGACGTACTACGTACAGCTTGCAACACGAGCTTGGACGTTGCAAGTTATTTGAAAGCTTTGTGATTCCCTCCGTAGACGAAGGCCAGATAGAGCACGATCGGGAACCAGAAGTCGCACGTAGAATTTGATTAAATGGCTCATGATAGGATAGAGTTGCTGTTCGAAACTGCAATCAGCAATTCATCTAACAGCAGTCAGGGGGGTTAGAAGGGTTTATCCTCGCTCATAATGGAAAACTGAGCCACGTTGACTGACTGATCCTTGCTTGGTTTCTCAAGCTGCGTGGCTGGATCTATCGATTCATATGCTTACATAAAGGATCCGTTATGCCACTTTGGTAACTTCAAGACCTTCTCGGTTATGGCAGCATTGTTGCTTCACGTCTCCAATGTTGATTCATGTCTCGTGCGTGTGCAAGTGGGTTGATCCTCGATGAATGCGTCGCACTAACGCCGAGGAGAAGCTACTAATCTCGTAATGCCGTAGCGCCGCATCGCTGCCGGTCTACAGTACGACGATGCGTGCTGGCTTGTCTCCGCTGGTAATTTCCATTTCTTCGTCTGGGCCGTCCCCTTTTCGCGGCAAGAGTTTTCTTTCTTCTTGATAGGATCTCTTGGCAATGCGCGGCTTCCATTGAGTAGACTTGTAATTAATTGTCTGGCTGCAGTGGCATCCTCGTGGCGCACTGCAAACGAGGCTGGGTAACTGGGGGTACCTGCTTGGTGCGTGCCGACGCGGCCGTTGCTCCCTGCCTCTACCGCCCGCCAAGTGGATGCTCCACTGCAAGCCCCGAAGCTGGCCCATTCAGGTTGCATCCGTCATCCAATCTCTAGCTACCTAGGTACCTTAGGTGCCACTCACTGGCTCAGCTTTGACGGGCTGGCACTCACTCACTGGCGCTACCTGACAAAAGTGCCTGACCGCACCATTCACTCCTCGGCCACCACCTCCTTGCTCCATCACCATCACTCCGGGCATCCCTCACCCGCTGCTCGCTCCTCGCCATTTGTCGCATCTCCTCTTGTCCTGTTCCAGTTGCCCATCATCTGATTCCTTTCGTAGTGTTTTCTATATTTTCTTAGTTGCGTTATCTGTTTTGTCCCTTTACTACCGCTTGGTGGCCCTTGTACTCTAAGCTCCTCATTACGACCAATCGCCCGTTACTCGAACTTCTCCTCCCGCCGATCTTCATCACGACCGATTGCAAGCAACAAGGCTGCCCCGCCGGCTCTTGTTCCAAGTCGAACCAGCTGGGCCACCTCTTGTGACGCGAACAGCGACTTCGCCCTTCGAAGCTTCGAAGCCCGCCAAGAATGCTCTGATAACTGAGCAGCTACAATCAGACACGCGATGGACGGGACCTACAATAACCCCTATGCGCAAGCGCAAGCCCAATCTCCCCTGTAAACACCGTTTTGCCACTTCTTACAGTCGCTTCTTTCTCATCTGACACCATCTCTAGCTCCCCCCAGACTCCCTCGTCCGGAAAGTACCAAGCCAACGTCAACCGACAAAAGACAAGAAAATGGGTTCAGGCGCCTGTTGCGAATTATGACGGCGATGACTGGGGTGCCGACGAATTCGAAGAAGACGAGCCTCCGCCTCCCCCGGTTCCTCGAGTAACTACCGGCCTCCGTTCTGTCGGACAGCGCCTCACTTCCGAGACCCACGGACCCTCCCCAAGGTTGGCCGCTGCCGTTGCCTCGAGCTCACGAAGCGCGAGCGGCCCACCTTCACTTCACATCCAGACTGAGCAACCTACTGTCCCCTCGAATGCGGCAGCCTCCCATGTCCCTGAACCGGCCTACGATGCGGCGTCGCCCGTAGCAGGACGAACCGGATCCCCCGTTCCCGCGTCTGCCGGCGCCGGATCGTCCAAGGCCCCCAGCTATCATCAGCCTGATGTTCGATCCGCTACCCCCCAAAGCACTGCCAGCTCTGGGGCTCGCGCCTCGCCTTCGATTCGACCGGCTGAACTATACCGCCATGTAGAGGACGAGCGTAAAGTAGGCGGCTCCCCACTGTCAATTGCTGAAGCCATTGCCGCGAAACCAAACGAGCGTTCAACGCCGCCTCCCAACGAACCGAGCCAGCAAGGCTACAGCCTCACAGGCGGCCCAGTCAATGAGCCAATTCAAAAGCAGCCGACCTTCGATAGCATTCTTGGGAAACCTGCGGAGCCCATCGTGGGTCGAAGCATGAATAACTCGCCAGCTCTCGAAGACTATGCCACGCCACAAGAAACGATGGAGAACAAGCAAGAGCCTGTTCTCCATTCGCCCTCAGATATAGACCGCAAGCGAATGTCTGTCAGTCCACAGCTACCTGACGTGGCGCGCATGTCGGGCTTTGGTGCCGACTTTTTTATCCCCGGTAACCGAGACAACTCCAACGCGCCTCCCTCGTCTCAGGATCCAGTCAAGCAAGAACAGCCCCAAGCACCAGCACCTGTAGTTCCCATCACAGAGTCTGATGAGAGTTCTGGCCATGTCGAGCCCACGGCGCATAATGACTCCTCGGGCAAGATGGAGAGCCCGAGAGGTATCGAAGACGATGGCCCCATGAGCCAAAACCTGTCTCTGGCTCCTGCAATGGACCCCCGTTCTATTCCACCTCTGCGCACTCCTAGTCCTCATACTAAGGGACAGCTTCCCGAGGCTGGGGCACCGAGCAGCGCCGCTGCTTCTGCGATCCCGACTACATCGCCTACGAATCCCTTACAGTCACGCGTGCCGGAATATTCCCCTTCTGATTATGAACCGAAGTCTGCAAATCGACAGAACACGTTCAGCACTTTTAACTCGTCGCCTGTTAAGGAGAGTGACATGCTGAGTGAAGAAATCATGAGGTCGTTGAGCCCTATGGGCCCCGGCACCACGTTGTCCCCTTACCAAGATGGCTCTCAGAGTCTGTCTCCTGGCGGCGCAGCCGATGTGAGAAACAGCAGCTACACTCTTAGTGACTATGACAATTACTGGGCTGACACGACGGAGAAGCCAGCGCAAGAAAAGGCCGTGGTTGAAGAGCGGGAGAAGCAGCAAACGGTGCCTACGCCGGCAGCGGCACTGGAGCAATCTGCAGCGGTCCAGCAGCCTTCTGAACAGGTTTCTGTTGTTGCCCAGCCTGTTGCTCGAAACGAATCACCAGTGGTCCAAGAAGACGCAGACTCGCGCCGAAGATTTTCTTGGGAAGCTGGGTTTGATCAAAATCCAAGTCTTTTCAAGACTGAGCCTTCCGCTGACGGCTCGCCCAAAGTTGAGGTTCCAGTAATCAACTCTCCTTCACCACCTGCGCCCTCTGATATTCAGTCACCCCAAGAAGTTGTATCTAAAGAAACCGGCCCAGGTCTGGGCTCTCCTGGTACAACCGAGACACCCATGATTATTATCCCACCATCAGGCGGCATTTCGCACCAGGTCTCCAACGCCAGCACTCTGCCTCCAACCCAGCAACCTACTGTCATCGAACCTCCTTCTCCTATATCTGTGCGGACTGATGAGAGCACGCCGCTAGCTGTCGGGAACCGGACTTCGACCCCTGCTAGGGACAAATCACTGATTCGGAAACCTTCACATGTGGGTACTTCGGCGACACCGTCTGCTGGGAAATCTGTAACCTCAGCGTCTCCTTCGGCTGAGTTTCCCTCAACTACGCCGTTCCGTGACATCATGAATCTGGCGACCCCTTTGCAGAGAACTCTGAAGTTCGACCAAAGTCGAAATGCATTCTCCACATGGGAATCAGGCTTGGATAACTGGCTGTCCAGCCTCATGGCTCAGCATCCGGAACATGCAAGTGGGAACGCTCCTTTAAACAGCGCAAGCGTGCCAGTTCCAAGCCAAGGAGGACATGCTTCAACACTAAGCGGATCTCAATCAAACACACAACAACCGTACTATCAGCAGTATCTTAATGCTAGCTCGCCTAATACCACTGTTCCGGCATCGAGCAGATCTCGACTGGGCAGTCTGCCGTTGTCGACACCATCCGGATCCAGCGGCTTTGGAAACTCGAGCAACCAGATTGGAACCAAGAGCAAGGAATTCATGCAGTCTGCAGGCAAGATGGGCAAGGGATTATTGAGCAAGGGGAGGAGCAAGTTGCGCGGAACAGGGGAAAAGGTATTTCACTGACACTTCTTTTTCTAGAACCTGCTGCGATGGGCTTCTTCCTTTTTTCACTCCGGGCGGAATATTTGTTGGTTTAAATCTCTCTACATCATGCGCCTTCAGGGCCGATGTTTCACTCTTGCTTGGCCTTATGACGAGACGGGTGTATGAGATAGGAATTCTACGACGCTTTTCCCCTTCTGCCCATTTGTCACCATGCCGTTGCCCATCCATCAGGCCATATGTGACAAGAGTGTTTATTAATATTTCTTTGGTTGACAGGGCGAACCCTTCCCTCCCCCGGTGCAAACAAAGCCCAAGTCTGAGAGACGCACATCATGGGGTCTGAGCCTTGGCGCAAAAAGCCGCATTGATGAACATGCTGCGCATTCCGAGAAAGACATGATGTACGCGAGGCCCTCGACTCAGCCTCACCAACCTCCATCGTCCTCCCAATCCTCCAATATGTCTACCTTTGGCCCTGCACCGCAATCTACCGAGCCAGGTCAGAGACTTGCCTCGCCCGAGAGCCATGGCTCTGAGCCTATAAATCAAGAACCTGCCGATGCCAGTAGTGGACCAGATGAGAAAATGCAATGGCACATTCCAACTCCCGTCGATAATACCACCTGGGATCCTTTCAGAGGTACTGATCTTGCCCGGGATGACACCTCTGAACACTCCGGAGCTCTTTTGGGTAGCCAAGAAGAACAATCTAGCCATACGTATGGCCTGGACGACCCACCTAGTAAGCCAGTATCCGGTAATGCAACTCCTACTCCAGGCAATACTGGGATTCGCATGGTGCCATCAGAGGACCGTGCCATGCCGCCTCAGCAGCCACCATCTACCTATGCTGCCGTCACGTACCGAGACGCATCCGCCGATGAGCCAGTACAGGCCTACAACGATGCAGCAGTCCCGCAGCGCCACTCGTCGTTCGTTGGACTACCGTTGATTAGGAGAGGCTCGACCTTTGATGTCAACAAGTCCGCTGAATCAAGACTTATCGAGCCTATTGACGAACGAATCTCGCTTGACTTTGATCCTGAAGAGGCTGCTCGTCAGCAGGGAACCCTTACGTCTGAGGTGACGGTTGGGTCAACTCTGGTTGGGACAGATTCTCTGGTGCCCGGCAAAGACTTTGACGAAAAGGATATCGATGAACCCGAGAGACCAGCTCCTACTGGAGGACTGAGAGATCAGCAAACGCCAGTACAGCAACAACGACAGTCTTTCCAACAACAGTCACCACAACAACGTCAACGACAGAACTCACTGCAGATGCACCCAGTTCATCTTGAGCAGGTGCATCAGCAGGGTCCTCCGTCTGATGCCCAAATGATGATGCCGCCCAACATGACGGGCAACCCGGTCCAGAAGCTGCCTCCTTCCGGTCCATGGAAGCTGGAGGAGAGTCACCTGCTTGAGCCTCTCCACAAGGTGACACCCAGGGCCCCACAACCTCCTCCAACCGGCGCTTGGAAGCTTGAAGAAAGCCATCTGGCTGAGCCGCTTCAGGCCACCAGGAACCGCGCCGGTACCGGGAGCTCACAGCAGGAGCCCTACTTTGGATATGATAAGGAGACTGAGATTGATCTGCCTTCGCCTTCAAGTTCCTCGACGACTCAGCACCATCGACAAAAGACGTCAGAAGTGCCGCCATCGTCGGCGAACCGGTATCCGCAACTCTTCCCAGGTCAGCCGCGGCCGCAGAACAGCTCTAGAGATGGACAGCCTGGTCCTGGCTCACAGTTTCCGAGACGGCTCTCACAAGATGGAGCCATGTTAAGGACGGCAACAGGCGAACCACAGGCTGCCAACGAGGAGCGTGGTCGTTCACGGAAAGCATCAGCCCTGTTCAAGGACATTGGAAATCGGTTCAGAAAGGTTTCATCGGAGCGTCGAGGAACTTCAGTTGAGCCCAAACAAGAGATTTCACAGCAAATGCTCGATCCAAAGTATCAGGATTTCCAGGCTGATGGCGCCTCTGAGTATAGCATCGCCACAGAAGAGATGAAAGACCGAAAGAAGAGTAGAACAAGCTTTATGCTTGGCCTGCGAAGCAAGCCAGCATCGGACTACGGCCGACAAGAAAGCCGAGACGGGGCATTGATGCCTCCTCCACCTCGGCCGGATGAGATCAGGCCGGGTACATCACCAGAAGAGCGAAAGCTTTCTCGCTTCAACACTGGACTAGGTGTTCTGACGGGTCAACATAAGCCCAGTGCTCCTCACCGCGCGTCCACGTCCAACCTGTTGAGCGAGCACGGTCAATCCGGCTCTGCCACGCCTCATCCCAAGAAGCGATTCTCGGCATTCAACACCAAGGCCGCGATGGCTGGCGTTTTCCATCGCTCAAGCACCGACTGGGCTTCCAGACCCCCGGGAACGCCCAACTCGATGAGACCAGCTTCGAGCCAGCAATTATCCCAGCGAGTAGGGTCGATAGAGCACCCAGGCATGTCTCCAGGGTTCGAGCGAAGCAACACTGCTGGTCCATCATACGGATTTGGGCAGCCTGCTCCTGTAGGTGCACCATCAGCCGATGCTCCTGAGCGCCGCAAGAGACGAGGCTCCGCAGCGGGCATGATATCGGGTCTTTTGGGCCATGGAAAGAATAAGGAACGGCCTCAGAGTGTACAGAGCAGGCCGTCTTCGAGTCAGCAGACTCCACTGCAGCAACCACAGACACGCCATCCTTCTGGATTTCAGCCTGGCGCTCCTCACGGCCAGTTCCAAGACCGACGCCCTTCGGGTCCTCAGATCCAGGCCCCTCAGCTTCCTGGGCTTCAGCTCGGTAGCCCTCAGCTTTCCGGCGGATCACCATTCGGTAGTCCCCAGCTACCCAGCTCCCAAGCTCCTGGTCCACCGCTTGCGAGTCCCCAGCCTCAACGACCTCAGCAGTTTGGCAATCAGCAGCCGCCCATGCTCCGCCGGATGACTGGGAACTCGTCGCTCCTCGAAAACCAGACTCCAGTTTCACCCGACCGGCCTTCTTCTGGCGGACTGCGACAGCAGCAATCTCAAGCAGCACTTCAGAATTCTCGTCCTTCGCCTATGTTCTTTGGTTCTACAACACCAGCAGGATCACCAGCTATTGGATCGGGAAACTTCCCAAGCCGCCACGGCACACCACATTCTCCTTCCAGCGTGGGGCAAAGACTCCCAGATAGCAGTTCGGGACGGATGCGATCTATCTCCCCTGCTGTGTCTGCTATACGCGCTCCTCCCATGGGCCACGCCTCCTATCATAATTCGACGCAGTCTTTGGACAAGCTTGTTCAGCCCAGACAGGATGGCAGTCATGTCCAGCGACCTGTCACCGACTCGCCTAACATGTCCTTCCGGCATGACCACAGGCCTAGTAGTGGCCGCCCCGAGAATGCTTCCAGAGATGAACTGCCATTGTCTCCGGTTTCTCAGATGACTGGGCCACCATCAGTGTCATCCATGGCCATGAGCCAGCAGAGTCCTCTTCTTAACACCTCCGTGCCAGCCACAGCAAGGCGAGGATCTTCACAGCTTTCGCAGCCAAATACGCCCTCGATGTCCGCAGCATCCCATACGTCGCCGACACAGGCTCATGCTTTGGCCAATCGTATGGGGATGTCGCCGCACCAGCAGCACCCGCAGCAGTTCCCTCCTGGGTTTCATCAGCAGCCGGTGAATGCCCAGCAGAGTGGTTATCAGATTGTTCCAGGGCAACAATACCAGGGTAGTTCTCGCGGCCAGTCCGCCCCCAGCCCACACCCACAGATGGCTATGGCCTCTGGTCGACCGTCCATGCAGATGCAGCATTCCAGTGGCCCTCCACCTGTCCCACCAAAGGACAATATGGGTCCTCCGCCCCAGCCCCCGGCGATTAACGCGCCGCTGCACCAGGATAGCCCGGCATCGAAGTGGAAGGGCTTGAGGAACCGAATGTCTGCCCAAGTTGCGCCTAAGCCGCCAGCAAGCCAGGGTAAAGCTGAAGGGGAGAAGATATCTGCGAGCAAGATCCTCGGGGCTTTTAAACGGAGCTCCAAGGTTCCTCAGCAAGGGCAGGCTTCTCCTGGACCTGGCCAGGCCTTTCAAGGAGGTTTCTCGATGCAACAAATGCAGCCGGGACAACACCCGCAGCAATTTGCCGGACAAGGCCCTTATGGACAACCGCAGGCTTCGAGACAGTCGTCGTCACAGTATAGAAGCCCATCTATCGGGCAGATGCAGATACCTCGACAGCCCTCTTCTCAATTTGGCAGTCCGCCTGTTGGTCAGACACAGCCATCTCGACAATCCTCCTCTCAGTTCGGCAGTCCACCCGTTGGACAGGTGCAGGCACCTCGCCAAGGCTCCTCTCAGTTCGGTAGTCCTCCTGTTGGACAAACGCTGACCACTCGACAATCATCTTCTCAATTTGGAAGTCCACCTGTTGGACAGACACAGCCATCTCGACAATCCTCCTCTCAGTTCGGCAGTCCACCTATTGGGCAGCTACAGACTGCACAACAGCCTCCGCAGTTCAATAGTCCGCCGATGGGGCAGCACCAATTTGACAGAACCAGAACTCCTCATGGTCAACCTGGTGTACGCCAGCCTCAAGCTAGCTACGGGTTCCATTCTCCGCCCCCGCCTTCGCCTCAGGCTCAGTGGCAGCAGCAGCCAGGGGGGCAGTTCGTGCCAGCTCAGTTCCAACAAGGGCAGGGAATAGTTGGCCAGAACCACAACATGGCTACAAGCCAGAGACCTCGTTCTCCGCAGCCGCATCATCAGCAGTACCAACAAGAACAGCAGCAGCGACAATACCAACCATACCAGCAACACCGGGGGCATGAGGTGCAGCAAAATGCTTTTCAGCAGCAGCAGCAGCGGCAGCGGCAAGAATCGTCATCAGGAGGCATACTGCATCAACCCGTCGCTCAGCAGCAACCGCCTCTTCAGCTCCACCATCCTGTTCCCATACACACACCTTCGCCTCACAACATGATGCAACAAATGCTACCACCGCCCAACCCTTCTACCGACGACCAAGAGGAGTTCCGGACCGCTCGAAGCAGCCCAGTGAACACCGGCCTACCTCGGCAGAGACCGAGTAGGCAAAAGCTTGTGAGCAACGACAGCCCCCATAGCGGTCGCAGCAGTGGGAGCCCGAGAGTCGGTAGCAATCCTGTTCCGCAATCGCAACATACGTCGCCAAGAATGGACACTGGAGAGCAGGATCCTAAACAGGCCCGGTCTCAAGCTGCTTATATACCTACGGCCGCTGCAGGTGTTGCTGCAGGATCTGTTACTGGAGCGCAAGCTGCAAGACAAAACAGTGGAAGTCTAGCTCCTATGGCTGAGGATTCCCGAGGTGTTTCGTTGAGCCCTCCCACGGGAACGGACGGCAACGTGAGTCCGGCTCACTCCAACACCCGGTCCCAGTCTTCTACAAGCGATGAGCCCATGATTGAGGGCAAGCCCATCGCTGCCGCCGCTGGCCATCAAGCAACGCGTGATCAGGCCGTGTCGCCCGACAGTAATGAGAATGGAGCAGCTGCGAAGGCTAAGACACATGGCCCTTCGTACCATGCGGAGCTGGAGGACACAGAAGACGCACGTAAACGTACTCTTCGTATCGACGCGCAGGAGGAGAAGATACACTATGATCCCGACGCCGACTCGGACGGAGAGGTAGCTCCGCAGATGAGCGCGACGAGTTACCCAGGCCAGGAGTGGAGTCCGTACGGGGTGCCCGAGCATGGCGAGTGGAACGATTGAGAAGGTAGATGAAGGCGATCCCTGTTTTTCTTTGCTTCCATATATATACATGTATACACGACAACAGCATATATGACCAGTTTTTTTTTTAACTGGTTACGCCTAATCATTTCTGTTTAATTGTTTTATAGCGTGGCGTCATGGGCCATGATTGATGGTCTGTTGAAGCAGATGGAGTATTGGAGGTCTAAAAAAAGACATTCATTGAGTAAAGGAATCGAGGTAGATTGAAGATCACAGGCATTCAGGCATAGTCATATGGCTACATATATACAAATACATAATTCTAGTTGTTCCAAGAAATTACTCCACAAGGATCAACCCTTCTATAACATGCACCTCTTCTATGTAAACTGCACGTTGCTCTCTCAAAGGCAAGGTGCTTCCACGATAACACAGATGACTACTTTTCCCCCTAATTCTAAGCATCGCAACCTAATACTTACGTAGTAACCAAATCCTAAGCTTCCTTACTTACCGTAAGGAAGACTTATACCGATACGGCATATTAGCGAAGGCTATTAGTAAGAAGAATGGGGGATGAAGTTGTCAAACTGTCTGTACTGTATGGGACAGTGGTGTGAATTTCGTTGTGTCTCTGTCCAGCTAACAGCTATTAGTTTGTGAGCTTGGCCCCCTTTCCCGAATCATCATTCCTCCAACCCAACTATTGCAATTTTGGGCTTAGTTGGTGTTGACCGCAGCGCTCGCGGTTTACAAGAAGACTCGATATAGTCGCCCCTGGACCAAGTTCATCATACAAGATCCATCATTCGCCCCGGATTTCCCAAGATCCCCAGCGATAATCCAAACTGCGGCAAGGGTCACAAATTGCCAGCACCCAGAAGATTGCAATTGACATGGCATTTATCCCCAAGAGAAACCCAATGAGTTTTAACTGGATACCCCCATCCAGCCAAAGTATCAACATACAGACTGCTTCAACGATACAATTGAAAAGTAGGAGAAAAACCAGCACAATGGCCCTGCCAGCGTCCTCTGCTTGGAGGGGCGGCGGGCCGTGAGAGAAGAAGCCGAACTGATCGGGGATGTGGAAGATTTGCGACTGGATCCAATAACCTCGAGTGGCGATGGCAAGCTTCCAAGGGCTGATGATGAGGTGAGTGGCTTTGGGATCCATAATGTCGTCGACGTGGCTTTACCAGATATCAGTCCCCGAGACAGTTACCTGTTGGGTTTTCTAGAGAAGCGGTTATCTCCAAGGTTCGCACATCGAAGAAACGGAACGAATTTACCAGTCAGAATAACACGGCTGTGTATTTAAGAGTAGTGACGCCTCTGCGATTGAAAATTTTCGATGAAAGGGTCGAGATATGCAGATATTTGGTGCCTTTATATTGATGTTATTAATCAAGGTTTAAGCTGTGCATGAGAAATGCGGCGAGAGACGCAACGCAGGTTTAACGTGACTGAATGATTTGCAGTATATCCAATGACCCAACGACACAGTTCTTCAGCGACTGACGCAGTACTCTACGTCTCGCCTCATGGGACCCTGCCGAGCAGTAGCACTTGAACGCTTCGGCTGGACGCCATTCTGAACCCATTCAACCTCTAAGCCATAGAAGAAACTCCAACGACGAGACGCAGACTACCCACAGGCTAGCCCGGACATCTCAGAACACTGCTACTTGTTCTTAGATCTTCAAACATAGCGCACAATATAGACAGATATTTCGTTACGACCTCAGTGTACTTTATTGCATCATGGTCATCATGCCGTGAGCTCTTTGCAGAAGTCATTGTTCCCCGATGCTAAGTGCTCATCATAGGTCAAGATAAGAAAGAACGGAATACGTTTTGTGTAGTACCTGAGGTGGAAAAGGGGGAGCGGCTGTGGTGGGTGGGGATGCTCTATTTTATATCTGCCATCTGTCTTCTGGTGCATGTTGATGACTGTGTAAGGTTTGCCCCGGCGAGACTTTCTACTGCAGGCCGCGAGTAAGGCCGTGTGGCTGTGTCAAAGATCTTTTAAGAATGCATCATGCACTAATTGCAGTGCGTTGTTTTGTCCGGTTTGAAGAAGCTTTTCCTGTTGCATAAAGAAGCTGCCGCTGCGAAGCATATCGCGATGCAATGGCAGAGTATGTTGATTTAGGGTCGAACATCATCAACGCTACCTAGGTACTCCGTGCCTGAAGAGAGAGAGGGGACGACAAAAACGCAAGGCAAAGGGTAATGGGCAGATAGGGAAGAGTGACTAGTCCTGGCATAATGGTTGTGGACGTCTTATACATATCTTATAAATCAACTGCTTTTAAGAAACTGACTCAACTCAGACTTGCACATGACGTGACACTCGCTCATTACCGTTTTTCCTTCATAAACATTATCCATGTCGTCGTTCGCACCAAGAAGTTCACCGATTTGGTGCTTGACATCAAGGATTGAGCTGTAGTGACCCCTCCAGCATCGCTGTAAAAGCTCGCCAAAGAGCTGATCGTGCGAAGTGTCTGAGAACTCTCCGCTAACCAAATTTCGAACTTGCTCGGGCCCTTCGTCGTCATGCCAGGGCTCACGTCCGAACCGTATGGTGTAAATGCAAGATCCCAGTGAGAATTGTTCACTAATTGGACCAGCCACAGGCCAATTCAGATCCGCATCTAGTTTACACCACGGTGCTCCTCCAGCTATCAGTTGCTCCCCTCGTTTCACAGTGCAGTCGAAGTCAGCCACGACCACACTCTCATCCCGGCAGATTTGTCCCTTGCTTTCCTCCATCTCGATTCTCTGTTCTTGGTCTGGATTCTCGAAAACCGTCGGACACTTGAGGACAACGTGTCGGGATATAACGAAAACTTGTCCTCCAGCACCGCTACCAAGGAAATTATCCGCAGAGAGCGACGGATAAGGGAAGTGGAACGTCGCAGCCATCTTGGTAATCAGGTAATCAAGGCTTGGGAGAGTAAAGTATTAAGCCCAGCAATTGTAGTTCTTGTACGAATACGTCTGACCGATGCGGACGCATAGCAATGAAGCGAGTCGAAAGGAGAGCGCGGGGTTTACAGTAAGTAATATCGAGGTAATGCAGAAACTCGACGCACAAAATAAAACACATGTTTCTATTCCATCGACAATTCCACATCACGCTTCTCCCTGTCCCTAATAGGGCCTAATAGGGCAGGGCTTAACTGCTCTATAACTAGCTATTACTTAAAAAATATAATATTATATTAGGTTTACTTTTATATTATACTTCTTAGAGAAAGAGAACTTATAAGAATCTCAATATTAGATTGATTAAGTGCCACGGGCTATAATTATATATTTCAAATAGAGAACTCGATATGACTATATCTTAGCTGAGAAGGATATCTTAATGTATTTCTCTTTCTCTTTAATCTTATTAGTCCCCGGTGTCAGGTCTCGGCGGTTGTGTGCAGGTACCCTTTTTGCCTTA
Source organism: Fusarium devonianum (assembly GCA_017140155.1). Lineage (NCBI taxonomy): Eukaryota > Fungi > Ascomycota > Sordariomycetes > Hypocreales > Nectriaceae > Fusarium > Fusarium devonianum. Next base: position 53,603 of record JADBHU010000285.1, on the reverse strand, counting down.
GGCAGCTGAGATACGATGGTGTGGCTTGGATCAAGCTGATTGGGGCGTCACACCATCTTTTGAATTCCCTGCTTCGTCGTAGCTTAAGCTTCACGTATTTGGTATTTGCTTACGACTTCTCTCGTGTATAATTTTGCACAATGATCAAAACTTGGCCCCTGTCGGCCCTGTACCGTCGGCCATGGCCGTTGTCGTCAGCTATTGCACCACGGCTCGATCCTACTTCGCCTGTCGAAGAAGAACAGACACCAAACTATCAACCTGGTCGCTTTCATCCCATCCAACTCGGCCAGGTCCTCAACGATAGGTATCAAGTTGCGACGAAGCTAGGCTACGGCGCCAGCTCAACTGTATGGCTCGCTCGAGATCTTTACAGGTTAGCCGCTCTTCTGCCACCACTAGACATGAGTTAATTGTTTGTAGCTGGCGCTGGTCGCCGGAACGATATGTTGCTGTCAAGATCAATGCACTGAGGAATCCTTCGCGGCGGGTCCCAGCTGAAAACGAGATTGGCATCATGAGGCACATTTCGAAGGTGAATCCGCGGCACAAAGGCTGGCACTTCATCAGGAAGCTCTCCGACTCATTTCTGTTGAACGGCCCATCAGGCGACCACGTGTGTCTCGTCCTGGAAGCCTTGCGTGAGCCTCTATGGCTCTATCGCAGACGATATATCGACGGCGTCATACCCCCGGACATCCTGAAAATCTTGGTGCAAATGACTCTGCACGCTCTTGATTATCTCCATTCTGAGTGTCAGATAATTCACACAGGTACAATATCAACATGGTCCAGCTCCGCGGGCGTGAAGTGAAGTACCGCACTGACGACTGACTTGTCGAACACTGAGAGAGACCTAAAGCCTGACAACATCATGGTAAAAATCGAAGATCCCCTGATGTTTGACCGGGACGCCCAAGACGAATTCGACAACCCACTACCACAAAAGCACGTTGATGGGCGAACAATCTATCTCTCGCGAAACAACTATGGGCCGTTATCTAAGCCAACGGGGATCATCCAACTTGTTGACTTTGACCTTTCTGTCGCAACCAAACCAGGTCAGGTGCATACTGGCGCTATTCAGGGGGAAACATACCGGGCACCAGAGGTCGTACTCAACGCAGGCTACACGTCTTCGGCCGATATATGGAGCCTTGGGGTTCTGGTAACGCCCACTCTCCTCTGTACTTGCATCATCAAAGCGGCTAATCTTCTTACTTGGGCAGCTGTGGGATTTACTTGAGGGAAAGGGACTATTCAACCCTGTGGCTCCAGATAATCCTGACGAATACGACGACCAAGAACATCTCGGCCAGATGACAGCGTTACTCGGCCCTCCGCCTCAGACTCTTCTGTCTAGCGGTCGAAGGACTTCCATGTTTTACGAAAGCAACGGTAAGATAGCTGCCTCCATGGTGTACTCATAGCTCATCCGCGCGTCTAGGGAGCCTCAAGGACCCCAAATACATCCCCCAGGACTTTGATTTAGAGCGAACAATCACATGTATGAGTGGCGAGGAAAAGATCAGGTTCATGAGTTTTATTAAGAGAATACTGAAATGGCACCCCGGGGAAAGAAGTACTGCCAAAGAGCTGTTGGACGACTGTTGGCTGTACGAGGATTTTCCGCAGACGTAGAGTAGACATGTGGCTACACCGAATTCACACAAGGCGCAGCTGAATAATTATAATATGCCTGTCTTGTCCGTTATAACAAATGGCGGTTCAGTCGCCGATGCTGTGTTTGATAAATGAGCTGTGAAGCATTGCCAGGTTTCCATGACTGAATGCATGGTGTCAGTAGGATTTCGTGATACAATCACACGCCCTTGGCTGAAGCGAACCGAGAGATGAGGTTTGATATGCCCCTTGAGTCTGTTGCTCAGCTCTACAACCCATCACTGAGTGACGAGCAGCTTTTCAATTTCTAAGGTTTGGTACTAGTATATATATGTGTTTCCCCCCCTTGAGATATAATTGGCTTGAACACATTCCAAAGCAATATACTGCAAACACTTCGTCTTCTAACACAATAACCCTATCCACAGCTTACCAAGAATGATGGAAATCATCCCCTACAGCACGAGTCCCAATATTCATGAGGAATTCGAAATCTATCCTCGTCTGGCACAACTCCAGCCAGTTCTTCAGGATATGGGTGCAACCAAGACCCTTCCGCCTCGGCCGAGGCCACTTCCGCCGAAACCAGAGCCAAAGCCAGAGCCTGGGCCTAAACCTAAGCCTATCATCTACTGACCCTCCAAAACATAAGGTCCAATAGGTGCAGGAATGGTCGAAACGCTTGTCGGTGGGTTTTCCGAGGCCTGGTGAGCTTGAACAGCTTGGAGGTTGGGCAATATCAATGAGACTGCGGAAAAGGGCGATATAGTTACCAGACCTAATAGTCCATGAATGCTATTTCAATTTGACTGCCTACTTATACCTGGTTTCTAATCGTATGATTATTTCGCTTGCTCACCTAGGTTTCGTAACCCGTAATTATAAGTCCAGTTCAGAGGTTTGTTCTACCTCCACTTAGCTTTTGCAACCCCATCGCCTGGACCAAGCGCTAGATTTTATCCCCCTTACTCCCAAAATGAAGCCACGTATAAAATCACCGCCTGATCTTGGTCCCTTCTCGTATATGCCAGTGATGCCACCCCAGCACAGTCACCTCGTCTCTTATATCCCAGACAGTTTTACAGATTTCATGCTTGACTAGTTGATCTCCCCACTGCGCTGCGGACGTCACAGGGAGTTGCAAAAACGCCAAGAATCCGACGAATCCAAGGACTCCGCCTCAGGATGCGGCGCTCCCGAACAAAGACGTGTCCTTCAAGCTCGATCTGAAAATCGCCGTGATCTTTCTGGAGAGAGAAGATCTCCTTGACAGCGTGGTACAGCTCGTCCTCCGAGCTCGTCATAATGGGCAAGATCGGGACGCTATCCGTCAAGCTCGACACAGTCGCAGCCGCCAGCAGACGAGATCCCATACCCGCTCCCAGCACGAGCATGAGGAGCATCTGCGCCATGGGCAGGGCCAGCAGAGTCACCGCGGCAAACACGGACGTGGCGAAGACAAAGATGGTGATGCTGCCTGCTTTGCTGAAGAGCTTGAGGCCGTTGAGCCAGGCCGGTTGGCCGGACTGGCCATATTGTGCAGTGACGATGACGAGCATAGCCGTTCGATGCTGCGTCTTTGAGCTTGAGCCTGCGAGGCTGAGGCTGCCGCAGCGCAACGCTGAAAGCTGCTGCAGAGCGAGCTTGACGTTTGCAGCTTGATCTTCGCTTTCGTCGTTGTTGAGGTATCGCCCGACAACATCGCCGCCGTCAACTTGGGTTTCGTATGGGACATTGGTGAGGTAGAGCTTGACTTGTTTTGCAAAGGGGAGGCTCAGCCAGTTGTCGAAGAAGGTAAAGAATGTGACTAGATAGGGAAGACGGAGAGTTAGAAGGCTTGTTCTGTGAAACCTGTAGAGGGATTGGGCACTGTACCAACGAGGTACCACACGTGAAGCCACCACTGTGACCGGCACCATGTAGAGTATACAGAGCCTATGATCACTATAACCATGCCGGCCTGTGCTCCGAGAAAGAACAGGCCCATGGCTATCAAGCCAAGCGCCACCTGGAAACGCGGGAGCTTTAGCAGTTCCCTGTCGTCCATGTGTTCTGGCACCTTTTCCCGAATCAACCTGGCGTGCTCGGTTTTGCGCGGCGCCCGCAAGATCAAGTCAAAGTCGACGTCCTTTGAGAAGACGACATGCTTTGCGAGGGTGGCCCTGTACTCGTTGATCTGCGAGGGCATGATGCTGCCGCCAAAAGAGAGCAGCATGGCAAAGAAGCCACCCACGGGGAAGATTGTTGCGAGCATCCATATCTCTGCCGTTGGAGTTCCAAAGAGAGCGCCGATTGTGGGCAGCAGCGCGAGGATGGTGGCGGCAGCGTTGTACTCGACTGCGTGTCTCTGATCCAGGCTGCCCAAGGTGGCTTCGAGTATGTTGCTGCACTCTTCGTCGCTCTTTGCTGCGTGTACGCAAGTGCCGCGACGTATCCAGGCGGAGAAACCGAAGCTGCCTCCAGGGCGTGTGTTGCCTTGGTTGATATCGCAAATAGTAGAATTGACGGAGTTGTTGCCGGTAGTTTGTGCAGCGACAACGCAACAGTAGAGCGCAAGGGTGAGCCAAGAGGCCACCAGCGATGGAGAAGTTGTCGACATGGGATAGCTGCTAAGGAATCTCGGAGATGGTAGGGCTGAGGGAAGCAGGCGTTTCTTAAGTAGGGGTCACTCGTAGTACACCACCTGTAGATCATTCTCGCGCACAATTCGCTAACTCGTGCCCTCGGGGGGCCTCAATGCAGGCGAGTTCAGCTCTTGCTGCCATACCACAGTCCTGGGTTGCTTTTCGTCAAGGCCCTGTGCATGCAGGAGACCAGGCTCTAGAGATAAGCCCTCCTGCATGACTCTCCACCACTGGAAGGATGGCCGAGCTGAAATCAGGCTGAGTGCATATTGCTTTTGATAGGGTGCTTCTCTAAACCGTACTTTGAATCACGTTGGCTTTTGTCTGACAAACAGACGAAGACAATAGAGACTGATGGGGGCGAAGTGTGAAATAAAAGCAACTGGTAAAGCGAGAAGAAGCTTTTGCGATAAGCTGTTGTTTATGAGTTGCGGTAGCAATGATCGATATTAACCGTTAGGCTATATCTAGGGTCTTGGGTCAATTATCCAAACCCGACCCGGTTACTTGTTCAGCTCCTGTACTGGCAATGCAGCCACAGCCCGTAATGCTGAGACAAAGCATGGGGCGCAAATGATGTGTCCCTATCAGATCGATTTGGCCGGGCAGCTGAATGTACGTATTGAGTTGGACCATTACGCAGCCTTAAACAAGGTTACGTTGCCAACCATACACTCGCGGCAAGCAACCTTTATATGACCAACTTACTATACGCTAACCCTCGGACCCTCCAAAACCCCTAGACCCGCGCTATCTCCAATGATGACTGTTTGTGCATGTCTACTACGCGGAAGTAAGGTCATATATTGCTTCTAACTTGCATGGACTAGGATATCGTGGCAGCATGCAGTATACATTAGAAATACACTTTCCCCTTCTTAGTCTCAATATACCACCATTCATTCTCCTCGCGTACCTCTCTTGTCTTCCCCTTGTCCGGATCATATATAGTCCAAGTTGTAGTATCTACATACTCTCGAGTAGGTTTCCATGCTGAAGACTCTCCTGACTGCGATTTGCTGCCTGACTTATGCGTACTCGGCCCCGCCTCCCCATCCGAGCCGGGGTTGCTGCGAACCCTGCCATACTCGACCGTCCCATCCATGTGAATATGTCCAGATACGACTCTCGTCTTTCCGGCATAAAATTTGGCGCTAATGACATTCGAATGCGACGGGACTTCGCGAGACTGATGAGCCTTGGCGCCCCTGGCCATTCGTACTTGTTAGCTTAGTCCAATACCGATGTTGGAACAATGCCTTACGAGATCTTGACGCCGTCGATAGTCGGGAACTGAAGATAGTCAGTCGTGTCTGAAAAAGGCTTGATTGAGGTTTGGCTTCTCTTACGTCTGTCTTGACGGTGCTCGAAGCGGAATTGATCGCTCCAAGCCATTGAGAGCCGCTCGATTTGTTTTGATCTTTCATGTTGTTGAGGGTCACCTTGCCGAGCAGCTTCAGAGCGTTTTTCGTGGACTTTCCAGACATGTTGGGAAGTTTGGACAAAGACGAGGCTTGGATATAGAAATTCAGAGGGGGTCACAAACTGATGAACGACTAGCTTGACAAGAATGTTTGCCAGGAGCAGGCTCCAGATACAAGCGATGATTGAGCTGTCAATGCATCTCTAGCTGCAGTCCGGAGCAACGGGACGGTAAGTCGTTGAGCCAGGTGCTGTCTCAGTTGGCGCTGAAAGCTGGCCGTACTCTGGCCGTAATCAACGTCACCTGGGCTGCTGCGCCAGCTGGGCGGCAAACGGGCACGGTAGGAACGCCATTCTTCTTGGGCCCGTATGTACACGCAAGTATTGAGATGTCGGTTGAACTGTGATCGCGTAGACCGAGATGGCCGTTGGCTAGCAAATGCGTGCTTGCATTTGGGAGGGTTGCAGCGGCGTAGGCTACGCGGCGTAGCGGAGAGCAAGGGGGTTTCCAATGTAAACTGCTCGTTGCTCTCCCAAAATCAAGGTGCTTCCACGACAATAAAGAACTCTGCTGCAAGGAGGTTACCGTTTCAGGTTATTGTGACGACTTTGATACTGGCGGTTGACATACTACGGTTGTTATCTACTGCACCAGTTACAACCATCCTTTGTATCGCGCAGGCGCTCAAGTAGGCCAATCCCTGCTCCGTAGCCAATCATGGCCCGTCAGCTTTGGGTTCTGGCCAGTATCCAGTAACGCGCTAAGCCACTTTGGAGCAGTCCGCGGCGCAGCTCACAATGACGCAACGTCGTCACTCAGCTCAAGCCTGCAGTCACCAAACAATGCTTCGTCGAATATACCCAAATAAGCGCCCACAGTCACTCACTTGATCCGCTCAGTTCAGAACATGCTATTCCAGAGATTTTCAACGTCTTTGCAGCTGCCTCTCCGACGACGCGTCTTCATGCCAAAACTCAAAATGGCGTCCCGAAAATACTCTAGTTCGACGACTGCACTTCCGCCGCGTGTCTTCCCATCCAGCGGGTTCGAGGTCATTGACCCATCCGAACGTGTGGAGGAGGAGCGGCTGCCCTTCTACAGCCACAAGTCTTATTACCCGGTGAGGATTGGCATGATACTGAAAGACCGCTACCAAGTTGTTGCCAAGCTTGGTTACGGCACAAGCTCTACGGTATGGCTTTGTCATGATCTCGTGTGAGCATGCCCTGCTTCCTGTAGAACAGATCTCCCTAGTCACTAACGACTCAAAACTTCCCCAGAGAGCGCAAGTACTGGGCACTGAAAGTGCATGTGAATACCTTGACACAGAATCAAGAGCTGCAGGTTTACCAGCATCTAGCTGGGGTAACTATCGAGCACACAGGCCGAGGCTTCATTCGACAACTCAAAGATTCCTTCACGTTGGAAGGTCCCCATGGAAAACACGATGTCTTTGTGATGGAACCTCTGGGTATGAGTTTGAGGACGCTTCAGGATCAACAGCAAAACAAAGTCTTTGACGAAACCCTGGTTACGAGCGCTCTCGATCAGGTACTGCGCGGGCTAGATTACCTCCACGACGCAAACGTGATCCACACCGGTATGTACCTATAACCTCCGCCGCAATATTTAAGTTTTCCTCCTAATGAGCAAACCACAAGATCTTCATTCAGACAACCTCCTCATCGCCATAACTGATGACTCAATTCTTGCCCAGGTGGAGGAGGGAGAGCTCTGCAAGCCATCAGCGAGAAAGCAGGACGGGGATAGCATCATCTACACGTCCAGATACATGCTTGGAGGTGCAGGCCGTCTCACCATTTGTGATTTCGGTCAGGCGCGCATCGGCGGCGTACATGAGGGGGCGGCCATGCCATTACAGTATCGTGCTCCAGAGGTCATCCTCGGCATGGAATGGGGCTACCCTGTGGATGTCTGGAGTTTAGGACTCTTGGTATGAAAGCCATTTTATTCCCCAAAACGTGCAATATTGTTGGCTAATCTACGATTCGTTGGCGCCAGGCATGGGACCTTCTTGAAGGCGGCAGTTTATTCAAGGTTTATAACATAGATTCGACAGCGTTGAACGATGCCCACCATCTCGCGGCAATGGTTGCTATTCTTGGCCCGCCGCCGCCCGAGTTCCTCAGCAGGAGTGCAGAGACAGCTAAATACTGGACCAAGGATGGTGAGTTCCATGAGGCCCAGCTGCCATCGATTCTCCCTTACTCACATCTTGTACATTTAGGCACCTGGAAGGGCCCCGTTCCTATACCCAGGAAACAGAATCTCGAGTCTCTCACTACTAATTTGGCTGGGGATGAAGGGGCTGCCTTTGTGGACTTTGTCGAATCACTGCTCTGCTGGCTTCCTGAGGATCGGCTTGAGCCCGGGCAGGCCTATTTCCACCCTTGGTTACGAGAGAGGCCTTGAAGCACTAACACCCAGACAACGCTTGGAGTGGAGATGATGCTCCCACATCAGATCGACGGAGGTCGGGCAGCTGGATATGTCAATTTAAGGATAGTGTTTCAGAAGAATCAATGTTAATGAAACTTTGGTTTGCAGCGTGACTTTGTTACTTTGATGTACGGACTGCTTCAACTAATCCTGCTCAACATGTTGCCTCGACTAACCTCATCAAGACCAGAGTATACCAACGGTGGAATATCCATCTCGCCTAAACCACCATGGCTTCAATCACACTCTCCGCATCCTTATTCCAGATGCCCGTAATCTCCAGCCCGGCCTCCTCGAGCAGCTTCCGCCACTGGCCCTCTGTCCGCTCGCGGTTCACCAGCATCGCCATCATCGTCCAGTCGAGGCTCGTCTGCTGCCACGGCGCGCCCTCGTCCCGCAGGACCGTCTCGTTGATGAGCAGGCGGGAGTGGCCCTTTGTCATGGCGTCGCGCAGGTGGGACAGGATGACGACGCACTCAGAATCGGGCCAGTCGTGGAGGATGAGGCGCATAAAGTACGCCTGCGCACCGCGGTACTCGTCTGGCTGCGGCTTGAAGAAGTCGTGGGCGACGGCTTCTATGGTGCTGGGTAGTTGGCCTGACGAGTTGACCTCTTCTATTACTGCTGGTAGGTCTTGCAGGACGAGTTGGCCTGGCGAGTTGGTGTATTTTGTGCCTAAGCCGGCAATCTCATGGCCGAGTCCTCCGCCAACATCAACGACAAAGGGAGCAGACTTCTCAGTGGAACTGCCTCCGGCTCCAAGGCGTTCCTCGAGCGGGTAAAAGTCAACCCAGCGAGGTCTGGCCTTGGCATAGCCAGCCATGAAGCCGTTAAAAGCACTTCCCAAACGAGCATTCTCCTGTAAGATGCTAAAGAAGGGCTTCTCCGTCTTGAGGCCATACTGCACGGGTCCATCGCTGGCGTCCTTGGGAACTTGATAGTCCGTCTTGGCCAGAAACTCGGGGAGGCCCTGGAAGGTGGGGATCATGCCTTCGAAACTGTAGATGAGGCCTCCTGCAAGCGTCGGGTCGTTGGTGGCCATAGAGAACGGGGTGCCGGTGTATTGATCGACGCCGACTTCTTTGATGATGCCATTTGCCGCGAGATGCTTGAGAACGCGAGCTACCGGTTCACATAAGTCAGCTGGGATTCAGTCCCAACAGACAACTTCACCATACCAACGAGTACAGGGTCAGCCTTTGTGCCTTGAGCAAGTTGCTCGCTGCCTTGAGGCTCCTGCGCCAGCTTCTGAAGGACGCCGAGCTCAAAGGCAGTCCTGAAGGCCGCAGTCCGACTCGGCTCTCCCCATCCGATCCTCGCCAGCTGCTCGCCCGGGTTTTCCAGCTCCTGTATCAGCGATTCAGCTGCAGCAATGATCTTTTGCCGCGCAGCGTCATCTCCCAAATCCACAAAGAGCTTGCCGTTGGAGACAATCGACTCCAGAAGTGACGCGGCCATTGTAAAGGTGAACTGTGGGTCACTGGCCAAGAAGTGAGGAATGTTTAAAAGTTTGTTGGGTTTGGTAACGGAATGATCCAACCGAGGTGAGCGAGGAGTCGGGTTTTGTAGATCTCGAGATCAACTCATTGAGCTGCCTATTCAAGCAAGCATTGCGCTTCTCACTCTCACTCTCTTTTACCAGCATGACAACGCTGCATCCGCAGAATTGGTAAGTCTACACAGCAAGCGCATCAAGCGCCTTAGTGCTTACCCACACTGCCATGGTCCTTCGGTGGTCAGCGAGGCTCAACCCCGACAACCAACAGATTCCTCAGCCGAGGCCATACAAATCTGCCTTGATCAAGGTATTAATATCTCTCTACTGCCCTGTTTTAAGCTCCGCTGCAGGGTTTTCGTTACCAAAGCTCCACACAACCTGTAACCCCTGTCGGGGCATATTTCGTCCGCTAGTTAGCGTGTACTTTGCCTCAATGCAGTTTGCATACGAGGCTACAAGTCTTCTCTAACAGGTTGCTTTGTCGAAAAGTCTCCTATTGGCTCAGTGTTTGTCGCCCGATTAGCCGTTTCGTAGGTACTGACTGCATCAACCCAGCACATAACACAGGGGGGGGGGGGCCAACGAGGATGCCTTCTGGTTCTGAGATTGGCTCTGATTCAGATTAAATCCTTCGGTGATTAGGCACTGTTGAAGTGTCCATGGAAGACAGTCCAGGTGACAAGACGCCAGCGTGCATAGCACCTCCATACCTTGGCTCACTGGCTTGAGCCCTCATACCATGAGTCCATGACTACACGCGCGGATTTGGTTATTGCATTCATCGACAGTCTCGGAGTAGTTTCATATTCGGGACTTGATTAAGGAATCATAAAATCATTATTAATTAATCTCTTCTCGCCGCACATCTTCTCACTTCCGCCAAAGCTATTCATTCAAAGCAGCTGGACAGATGCAGCAAGGCCTGGAGTTACACATCAGGAACCCATGTGCACCCTCATCCAGTCTCGAATCCACCCAGTCGCGCGTCCTCCCCATCTCGAACCCGAGCTTGTCGGCGACAACCGAGTCCATCAATCCCTGGACCCGGCTGACCCCCGATCTGTTGTGCTGTAGACAGGACCAGGCGATTTGGAGCGGGCACACCAGGAATAGCACAAGGTGAGTTGATTCCTCCGTCTGCAGAGCTGACTCTGCAAAGCGGCACACCTCCAGCGCCAGGAACTCAACGAGAGACGCCTGGCCTGCTGCAGCTGGACTGTCCGGGATGAGCGTGACGCCTAGATACTCACATGGCTGTAAGAGGCACAGCAAGATGGCGTAGCAGAGAGAGAGCGCCACAGCGTCCATTGGATCTCGGGGTGGGGGGATGCTGCCACTCTTGAGACCCGGTCCCGGAACGCACGTCCATGATAGATCGTTGAGGCAGCTGTGCATCCTGTCGACAACAGATGTGGCGTGTTGTCGAAGTGTAGCTACGGCAGACGGATCCGCATCCTTTCTCCGTCGAAGGTCGTCGTAGTCTTGGACAATCCCGGGAACTTGAGCAAATATGTCGTACATGATATCAATCCGCCCGGGCACCCCTCCGTCTGCCATGAATCGTTTGCTCTCCCACTGCGCTTGGTCAAGGAAGCAGTGGCGCCGTTGGTGACCAGCCGAGAGGATCTTGATAAGGGTTACCCTTCTACTCCCTGGCTTAATTCAAAGAAAGGCCTTGTTACTTACTGCAAAATATCGGGCAAACTGCAGTATATGTTTCTCTTGTGGACTCTGCCAGCCCTTTGGTCCTCGCGATTGCACCTGGATCAAAGGTTCAGAATCTGACTAGCAAAACAACAAAGATGTACTTACAAGCCTACCAACTCCATCATAGTGCATGAGCCATGCCGTCGACTGCGAGAAAGCAATGTTCTCGTATACGCACAGACACAGAACGCTCATGATGGTGCCGAGGTCGGTGCTGGAATTGACCGCGCTGATATGAGTGCGCAGCTGCGCCAACGCCTGCGAGTAGAGTCGTAGTCCCTGAACACGGACTTGGCCATCCCGCATCGTCTTTCCATAGTAAGTCGTTGCCAGGGCCTGGACACATAGTTGGTGCAGCTCCGACCCGCTGCTCGCTAGTAACTTTGATAAGACGCTCGCTGGAACCACGCCATTGTGACGAGGGGCTGTCGGTGAGAGTTTAGATAACGTATATGGGAGGAAAGTGGTGTGTTTGTGAGGCGAGAGACTTCGTAGCTGTAGCTGAGGAGCGGTCTGAGCTTGTTCTACAGAAGAGACTTTGGTGGAGGGAGAAGGTTCATGTAGAGAGGAACCAGTGTTGTCTTTCTCTTTCCTGGGGTTCAAAGGAGGCTTGGTCTTGGATTGGAAGCGCACATTCTCATCAACGAACTTGAGCTTGCTATGATAACCCGCACACTCCAGCCCCGCGCTTATGCAGCGTTGGCAGTTAGGCTGCTGCTCATCTAAAAAAGAAAAATCAAACCGTCAGTAAGAACAGGGTTTTGTGTTCAGTTGAGTTCGCTGAGACACACCGCACTTGACCTTGCGCTCGATGCAGGTCCCGCATCGCTTTATGCGTCTCCCGTGACGAGTCATGCGTGAGAGTTTCGGTACTGGCTTGGCTTCCTACTGGCTGAGGAGAGAATCGCACAAAAGCCATGAATAGCTGGAATAGGTAAAAGCTGATCCGAATTGCCGGGTTTCCCCCAGGTTTTGCCTTTGCATGAGGATTCTTCTTGGCAGCGACAGGGACGAGGTTCTCTCAGGCGCGCGCATCCAAGACAAGGACGGGGGCCAAGACTTGAAATACCCCGTAGGGAAAGCGATCTGACGCTAGGATGGGTCCCTAGCTACTTACGTTGCATCGGGTTAGTTTCACTACTCATCTGGCTTTTGTCTTTGTTAGCGTGGGAACTCGTGTGCCCGCATGCGGATCTTACCGCAGGGTAAGCAAGGATACCTACCTGCTTCAAACTTGGCTCGGCTCCAGGCAGATTGAAGCCGTTAGTGGTACTTTTGACCTTATAAAACATAGAAAATGTGATCAGTGGAAAGGGTCCATGTCGGGCAAGACACTCTCAACCGTCGAATATAAGACGTTACCAATTGTCATGGACAAACAAGGTCTCGATGAACAATGCAACGACTTTGAAGCTACCTTTTGTGTATGACGAACCCTTGCGATACTTTCCGTCGCCAATCCTCCCTGGCAGATCAGGTACAGCAAGAAGTGTCCCGGGGCTCTGGATAATATCCGAGACCAAGGATTGGGGGGGGGGAGCTTTAACGTAGATCATTGGAGTATCGCAGGGTGAGTCAAGTACGTCACCAGCTGCCTGAACTAGGGACGGACAGCTGTTTGGAGCTTTGCTCATTTTGAGATAGGGCTGAAGGGTACAGGTAGGGGTTGCAGTTTGAATTGCCTCATCAAGTTAGGTGGCCGATGGAGTTCGGGAAAGGGGCGGCCGAGACAAAAGGCCATTCTTTAAGACAATCTTCTCAACTCGTTCGCAAACTCCAGTGTCTCGCTATGCTCTTTGATGAAATAACCCAAAGCAATGTTTTAATAATCTATGAAATGCTGACCATGTTCAACAAGCCAATGTTACATACTGAACTTCTCAGCTCTTTGGCAAATCGTGAAGCCGAGAGAGTCTAAGAGTGAAGCCCCGGTCGGTTATGTGGGGCCGCCCATGAGACTATCCTCCCGAGTTTCCGGGGTACGGAGGAGCGCCGACTCCATGCTACGTCACCAGAGGAATTCAATCATTAGACATAGAAAGGATCACCATTGAATACTCACAGCTCTTTTTTTTATTAAGGGTCCTTCCCAAAGACCCTAAAGTACTTGACCAAGACCCAGCTCAATCACACCCTCAGCTCACACGAACCCAACCCACACCTTTCAGTATGCTTTCCTCTTCAGCTTACATCCTCCTCGCCGCTCTGGCCCTAACACCCTCTGCCCAAGCCACCACCAACGCCCTCAACTACAAAGCTGGCGATAGAGTTCGCGCCGTTGACGGAAACAACGCGGGCACAAGTTGCCCCGGCGTTCTCCGCTTCACCGGTAGCGACGACGACGGATACTGCTGCGTCGGCGGCACCCTGAACCTCAGCACCTGCGAAGGCTGGCCCATCTGCAAGGGCTCCCAGACCGCTGCTCCCACGACGACCTCCTCGCTGAGCTGCATCACCAGGATTCCGCTGACGGCGAGGCGACTACTCCGCCATGGTTGAGAGCGCAAGCTCCCAGTACCTGGACGACTCTGGTAAACCCAAGCCATCGGTGACTTTTGATAGCGCTATGCCCTCGGAGACAAGCCCCGGCAGCGATGAGACGGACTCGACGGCCTCGGCGACCAGCAGCGGTAGTGATGAGATGGACGCGACAACCGCTGCTGCTAGTGCCTCTGAAACTAACGCGGCTTCAAGCATGAGGCGAGCACCTACACTGGCTGGTGGAATTGTGTGCGGAGTTTTGGCGCTCTGGATATCGCTGTAAGACAATCTGACTTGGGAAGATGATATGGGACACACTACTCTCAAAGAAAATTCAAACTAGATCTGAGATGTGAGCTCTGTGAGTGGGGCCTGAAGTTGGGTATAATCTCGGAGTAGTCTATAGCCCTGTATCAAACCTCATGAGAAAGAAGAAACAATATCCCGTACCAAGACGCTGTCTCCCTTTTCGTCTCACAATGTTTTCTCCTCCCAAGCCAACTGTCAGTGCTAGTTGAATTACCAGCTCTCACGCCCCATTAAACTCCCGGGCATGTCGTCGTCGGTACCAACCATTAGAAACGCCTTCGCGCTCTCTACTAGCCATAAAATAGCTGGTATTCCGACTTCCCTGAGCCCGCAGCTCCGCGTCCCAGATGTCTGCAGTGTCGGTGATTACCCAGTGGAAACCCTGCTTTACGATCCAGTGGAAGTCGCTCCGGTAATCATGTCCGTCCAATGACTTGTTCCCAACTATCGAGTCGAGAATCACGGGAGCCTTGTTCTCCAGAAAGCCATAGACAGAGTTGTTCACTCGAATGTCTTGCGGAATACTATAGTTTGCCGTATCGAACCGCGTCAGGTCTGTGGTGATGAAGTCGACAAAGTCTCCGGCCGCGTAACTGCAGGATGGTCAGCTCCACTACCGGGCGATGTGTGCGTGAAGGCCAAACAGTTGAGAAACAAACTTACAAGATTCCAGACGTTCTGAATGTGTCCTTCTCCGTCCCGTTGTGCAGAATGTGGTCCTGAAGGTTCTGCAACGCCGCACCAGTAGAGTACACCTCGATCTCGGCACTGATCGTGTAATTGGTCTTGGCCCACTCCTTAAGCGACTCGAGAGTATCCCACGAGGCCTCATCCTCGGGGTTGTACACAGGAATGTAGGCGAGCTGGACCCCGGAAGCAAAGGCATCCTGAACCCAGTCCAACGCCTCAAACTCGGCAGGGTTCTTCCACCACTTTGCCTGCAGCTTGTAGATGCACCACTCGTTGGCGGGCACCCCAGCCCGGTTGGTGAGGTTCTTGAGCGCCCAGTACGCAGGCTCCACGGCAGCCTGTTCCTTGAAGTCGAGCTGCAGCACGACGTTGGCGCCCGTCTCGTAGATGCTGTGGACCATCTCTGGCAGCGTCGGGACGGTCTCGACGTGCACTCTTCCCTGCTCATCACGGAGATGCAGGTTCTCGATGAAGCCCTTGAAGTTGTGCTGGCTGACCGGCGGGTTGTACCCCTTGCCCGTAAACGGGTTGTACGCCTGCTGCCCGGTCTGTTCACCAATATCCGTGGAACGCCCCAATCCGCCGTCGTGTATCATCGGCAGATAACCATCCCGAGAGAGATGAATGTCTGTCTCGATACACTCAAGTCCGGCCTCAGTGGCGCGGAAGTAGGCATCTCGAGAGTTCTCTGTTGTGCCATTCCATCTAGCCCAACGTTAGTCCTGGGTGTCATGCCAAATATGCCTTTTTTGTAGACAATGTGCTACAGTAGAAGCGCACCTCAAGCCTCTGTGGGCGCATAAAATGGTCAGGTCATCATGTGGATGACGAAAAGCGTCGATAATCTTTCGAACGTCGAAAGATTGACGTGCTGCATGGACCGTTGTCAATTGAAGACTCAAAACGGCGAGCACCGTGATCGACTTGGCCAACGACTGCATTCTAGAGGCTGTGATTAAAGATAACCGATGTTTGACCCTGCTTTCGACACGATGGCCAGCCATTGCACTCGTTTTATACCGTGTAGTCCGGCTTGGTCGGGCTCGAATGAGCGGTACCCGCACTAATCAATGCAACGCCACGTTGGGAGTTTGGTGATGATGATAGGCCAGCTGCACATCCCCGAACCTGGCCCCGAACCCGGCCGGGGCCCCGGAGCATCAGCTCCACTTTTAGTCGGCAATAAATCCCATCTACCCAGCGATAGGGACCAAATCAAGACCCTGTCACCACAAACGTGGGAAGAATTACCATCAACTTGGGCTGGCCCAAACTCTGCTCAGGCTAGGTTAGGCCAGCTCAGGGTAAAGCAGCAGCCGCTCAGTTCTACAGGGCAAAAGATAAGTTCCGGATGTCGGTTTTGGTCGTATCCTCAGTGGGACATGCATATATACATATGTACACCTGACTTGATGTGCGACATTAAGTCACAAAAATAATATATCAGTGTGCTACTGCTCCTGGTAACTTCATTCTCTTAACTTGATGTACTCCATGCGGCTCGGCCTCATAATAGAGAGGCAAAGCTGGAAGGAAGCCATCAACAACTTGTATTGTAGTCACCTTCTGTCGAGCAGCTTTGCCTAATCAAGAAGACTCAACATGGACGTTGTTTCAAGTTAAATTAGAGTTGTGCTGGGAAAATGCTCCTCGTCGGAATATACGGTCTATCAGTATCCAAATCATACTAACGTTAGTTCATGCCCACCCCAACACGTCCAAAAGCCCTCCTCAGTCAGAGTCTTCCGATTCTGAAGCTCCAGTATCCGAGTCTGAGGAGGCGCTTGTCACTGGAGCTTTCTTCTCAGGCTCCGGCTCAAACTCGGGACCTTCTTGTTCGTACTCGTGCCCTGCTGGATGCAGCTCCAATATGGCCACATGCGCATGGCACTTGAAGCAAAGGTGCGTATCTGGACAGGTTTTGCAGCAATAGCGAATCCCTTTGATGCGCTATTGATTATTTGCTGACTTCAGTAAGAAACTCTCGCAGGAAGAACTAGTGAGCACTTACACACAAGCACGCGTCACAAAAGGAGACAAAGACTTTTCCTCTCCTCGATTGTGACTCTTCTGGTTCTTGTGATTCGTGAGCATCCTGAGGCTCCGCACTTCCGTCTTTGGGTATAGGTCCTCGCTTCAGGAGTCCGATAACCTCATCAGAACACCCAGAAAAGCGGGTAATCTTCAAAAGAGGCCATTTTTCACCCCCAACTGTTCCGGTTACGGCTCTATCCGCTCCGTTCTCGAGGAGGAGCCTCACCATCTCGATCTGTTCCTCCTCTGCGCTTTCTTTCTCCTCGTTCAGCCAGCAAGAAAGCCCACGGGCAGCCCAGCAGAGCGGTGTCCATCCGTCAATGTCTGGTGCGTTGATAGCAGACTTGTCGGCATCAGATAGAAGCGAGATGATCTTCTCCATTGTCTGAACGCGCCCTGGTGGTGCAGCCCAGTGTAGCGCCGTCCGGCCCAATCTGTCTCTTGCGTTGATGTTTCCGCCCTTGTCGACAATATATTCAAAGTTGCGAAGACCGCTGAGCGCGGCAAAATGTATTGGCATGCGGTCCATGCCGTCTCTCACGTCGGCTGTCGCCCCCTCCTGTGACAGGATGAGATCTATAACATTCGGACCCGAGCTCAAAGCTGCTGCGTTGATGGCAAAGCCAAGCGTTCCACCTCGCACTTTGGCGTCCGCACGACGTTCTCTACGCCGAGCTTTGGGGTTCACCATGTCCTCGTCGAGAAGGTAACGAACCATTTCTTCAACTTGACCAGCCTCCTTAATTCCAAGCCCTTGACATGCTGACTGAAGTGGTGTGCCAGCAATACCGAGGCACGTTTGATTCAGATCTGCATTGTTCTCCACGAGGAACTTCACCGTATCCCACTGGCCATTTCCGCAGGCTTGGAGAAGAGGTGCGCCTACCCAAGGCGCTCCGTTGTTGACGTTGGCCCCTTTCTTGACAAGATACTTGACTTTTTCCAAATCACCCAGAGCCGAGGCATTGGAGAGCGGAGTAGTTCTCCAGCGGTTGGTTTTGGCTTCAATGCATGCCCCAGCGTTAACGAGACGCTTCAAGTTGCCCAGAGGGACATCGGGAAGATGGAGCGCTGTGGCGCCATTTGCATCACATTGATCGACGTCAATTCTGGACGCGAATTCCATCAACGTACACAGCTGTTCTCCGTAACAGGCCAGATGAATGAGAGGCAATTCAGCCTCGCCAGCTGTTGTGTGTTTCAGATTCGCTCCATGCTCTGCAATAAGCCGGACAGCATCGGCGTCTCCAAACTTAAGGGCGAAAAATACGGCCGTCAAGCCAGAAATGTCTTGATCATCGCCAGAGTACTCAGCGTCGACTAGAGCACCGTGCTCCAACAGCAGCCGTATGGACTCGTGCTGTTTGATCACGGAAGCGAACATCAGCGGCGTACAACCACCTGGACGGCCAAAGTTGGGATCGGCGCCCCTTTCGAGGAGGACACGCAAGTTCTCTGGCTTGCGAACGGAGGAAAAAAGAGGCGTCGACCCAATCTTGTTCTTCCGGTCCACCTCGGCGCCCTTGTCCAGCAGATACCGAACCATGTCTGGCTGGCCATCCATGGCGACAAAGTGAAGCGCCTGCTGGCCATAGGCGTCCACGGCATTGACATCAGCGCCACGCATCACAAGCTTTCGAAGAACAGCCTCCAACTGATTGTTCTGGTCGATCTGGGTCTGGTCGAGGCTGCCTGACTCGTCGGGTACGTGATAGCGCATCGCAGAATCGAGCAGAGCAGTCAACCCCTTATCGTCCTTGGCGTTGATATCCACACCGAGGTCCAAAACCCGGTCGAGGAGTTGTAGCCTGACCGACTTGTAGTTCCACTGGATAACTTGTGTCAAAATCGGAGGGTCGATCGACTCCCTTTCGGGGTTGGCCCCCGCTTCAAGCAGCATGTCACATATCTTCATGTGCCCTCGGATGGCGGCATATCGCAATGGGGGCCCTTCCGGGCCATCGATGTCCGGGTTGGCCCCCGTCTCGAGCAGAAGCCGCACGCACTTTTCGAAGCCATCGTCGACTGCGACAACCAGCGGCGACCATAGACTCTCTCTGGGATCAGCCGCAAAGCCCATATTGGGATCTCCACCAAGTTCTAACATTTGCTGCAGCGCCTTGTGGCATCCCCATACGCTTGCACCGTACAGGGGCGTAAAGCCGGCCTCGTTCGGAACCTCCAAGTTAACCTTGCCCTCTTCGGTGAGCGCTCTCACAACTTCTGCATGCCCATTGCTACACGAGTAGTGGAGAGGTCGGTTCCAACACGTCGTGCAGTCCAAGCCCAGCAAAGATAGGGAAGAGCGTATCCAAATAAGTCACCGCTTTTGTTACAGGGTTAGCCAGAGCCCAATGCCCTTTTGCCAAAGTCCTCGGCAGGTCGTTGCTTTCGGGTTGCGACAGCATCTTTGCTAGATCAGGACGGGGTGAGCTCAGAGCAAAGTGGTGTGTCCACGCTCGGATGGCGTAGGAAATCAGATTGGTTCGGTCTTCATAAGTCGGTGTTTCGAATGTTTTAGCGTCGGGAGTTTGGATGATTTTATCAACACGATCGCGGACACTGGCTCGAGAGAGGTATCTGAGACAAAATTGGGCAATTTCAGAGTGAGCCGTCTCTCTGATTTCATCCCATACATCCCTTGAGCACTCAGGCAACCTCCCGTCAACGTTTTCCTCGACCATGATTTCAAGGACCCGCGAATGCTGAAATCTAACCTCATTTTGGTCCACGTCGATGATTCCTGCCAGCGAACTTTGAAGTTTGGAAATAAGGCTCTCTACCACCCAAGCCTTGGGAGCTATCTCATCCGGGTCTTTATCTGCATCAAACGAAAGGACGGTTGCGAGCTCCCAGATAGTAAGCAGTCTTACAGAGTAGAGAAGCCATGATGGTAGCCGCTGAAGCATGCCTTTGTCGGGAATCGTACTTAGAACTGATCTCAAGACACTTTTCAAGCTTTCGTCGCCTTTGTCCTCGTTCCGGAAGAGATTCGAGGTTTCAAACATAGTGAATAGATAAGTCATGCGGCCACTCGCTGCGTACCCTGGCTTGCTCCAGTACGATTCGTCGCACGGCAGGTTCGAAGCCCTCGCTCAAGTGTAGTTCTTTGCGAGTCTCACTCTCCAGTCGAATGAGATCTGGCCGAAGCCTGCCCAAAGCTTCAACGTCATCTTTGACCTGAACGTCGACCCAATCATCTCGCCCTTGTGTCGCCAAGTCGATAATCGTACAGTAGGGGCTTGGCAGTTCGTGTGTCAGTGCATTGGGCTCATAACTGGTGATTATGATCTTCCATGGCCTCTCGCATCTCTGGGAGAAATAGTCGAAACTCTCAAGGAATTTCTTTCTAGATGCTTTGGTGCAGTGATCGAAGTGATTGAGGACACACATGACTTGGTTCACTTCGTCTGTAGCTCTGAACATTTCAAAGAATTGAAGTACGTCTGGTTCTGTCCAGCCGCGTTCATGGTGCAACTGGTTAAAGACCCTGGTAATCATTCGAGCTAACCGAGGGTGGAGGTTGATTATTTGTGCCATAAATGTAGCAAGCATATCTCTGATCGAGTCACATCGAACATCCCATTGATCGAATGAGAAATAGAGGACAATGGCTCGATTCCGTTGCTGCTCGGCCACGGTTTCAAGGGAGTAGAACAAACGTTCGGCTGCCTCCCGTATATGGCTGTCGCCGTGGAGATAAAGGATCTGAGGCCCTTCGACGTCTAGCCAAGTGTAGAACTGGCGAGGACCAGGTGCTTTGGATGGCCCGGACTTGAATGGATAAACAGGAGATGCGAGGGCCATGATCTTCCGCCCATGCCGAAATTGGCTAACAGGGAGATTATTATCGAGGTCTATAGGAATACAATTTAGCTATTGCAGGGGGGAAAGAATGCCAGAGAAGGTCGTAAGAATTTGAAGGTCGCATGAGGAACGCACCTCTATCAAGAGCTTCGAGACAGGCTCTAAGAGCAAGATAGTCTTCCTTCTCGGGTTCCATTATTCGCCTCTCCAAAGGAACTCCAAGCGTAGCGCTATAACTATCAAATACCTGGCTACGTAGTTAGTGACAACCGGAAAGAATAACAAGCATATGTACCAAGTCAGGGAAGCCGCACATGGTCAATCCGAGAATCGGGGTGATCCCCGGCATAGACACTAATAGCCTTGCAACGCAAGAGAATCTTGGTCTCTGAGAATATGCCATTGATCTCGATCATGGCTTCGGCAATTCCTGGTATTACCGAATTCAAGGGCCGTTTTTCGAAAAAGTCTGCGGGCTTGTTGCCGAATATGAAACTGGAAAGCCTTTCCCTCATATCGAGCTTGTCGAAACTCCGATGAGTGCAGGCGGTAAACACCTGCACAAGGTTAGACCCTCTGGGCTTTTGGAAATGTTTGCGGGTTGAAACTTGCCAGTACTTGGGTCATTTCTGCAATCTCCCTCCAGGAGTGTGATCCAAGAGCTGCTGTTGCAAGAGCCTGCCAAATGTTCGACTGTTAGACAGGGGCTTCTCATACCACGGATGATTGTCGAGGATGGAACGCACATCTTTAACAATGGAACCGCCAACATCATGAGCCACAAAACAGATGAACCGTTTCTAAAAGATGAGTCAATGGACGGTCGATGAGATAATTGACTCTTGTAAAAGGTGGTTGGATCACAAACTTTGGTTTCGTTCCGAAGTCTCAAAGTCAACGCCTGTAAAAGCTGCAGAGCAACTTGATGAATGGAATCGCGACTCCGACGGCCGGAGAAAAGCTGAGACGCGTCATACTGATACTGCAAAACTCTGGAGTTCGACTTCAACTGTTCTGCGTACTGAGTAACCCAGGTAAAGCTTCCGGAGCCGGGACATGCCTTGGCAGTATCATCGCTTCCATAGAAGATCCCGGGGACTATGATGAGGCTATGGCATCGAAATCAGCAGCTTAGCATAAAGTTGATTACATGAAACCGACTCTAGGCTAATACCCTGTGGGTCCTCGGCATTGTCGGCGGGAGTTTCGTCTTCGACTCTCGGCCAGACAACATGCAAGGACTGGGCGTTCGGGTCCATGGCTGATCTCGGTCCAGTCTTTGAACTTTGAATATCAGCACCTAGATCTCTAGGCTTTCTGCTGCTTTCATCTTGGTTGTTATCATTCTCAATAGCTACTGTCGGGCCAATTGCGGCCTTTTGGTCTGGTTTTACCTGGACTAGCGAAGACGCAGCCCGAGACGAGGCCGAAGCACCGGAAGATGACGATGAGGCCGAGTCTGGCATTTCTGTTCTTTTCTGATGGCTTGCAGTGACCGTCAAAAATGCGAAGCGAGGTCTGATCTCAGCCCTGCTTGAAGTCTTGCCTGTTATTGGATAGTCAAATGTCTCAACTAAGAGTTGTCTGGGCAATTACATAACGTTGACAATGCGTGGACAAGTTGTGTTGAGGGTCGTCAATTGCGGCATCTCCTGTTGTGAAGCAGTGGCAAGAAAGCTCGCTTCAGCAATACGTAGTATGCTTGATAGCCACGGTGAAGGTGGGAATTGAAGGGAAATTCGGGTGAACAAGGGGTTGATGCTGACTGCGTCGTCCTACATACCACAACAGGTAACCACTCCGTGCTGACCTTGCAGTTGCGCCGTGGATCGCTGCCTGATTCCTCCGATCATCACCCCCCAATTCCCGAGATAGTGACGTGTTGACGACTGAGACGTAGCCAGGGCTTTTCGGTGGTGGCTGGTGGATGACGAAAATGTGCATCGCCTGGACAAGAGTTGCATTTGGGCACGAAAGCTGAATGAATGCACATAAAATCCTCGAGTGATGTCACATTGCCAACACGGCCACACACTCGGGAGTTACATCCTTTGGCGTGAGACGAAAAGAGTGGGTGTTACTCTAGAGTTCCCAGCACGTATCCGCAAGCATAAATGCTGCGTTTTTCTGAGTGATGGCCGATGCCAAAGTCAACCACAGTTATCAATTCTCCAAGAAGTATAGATGGCCGAGACTGACTTGAACAACGACAACGCCTTGAAAGCCGAAACCGGTGGCACCGGTGTGAACGATGCAAGAAGCTCCGACTCGGATTCAGACCTAGAGGAGACATCCGTCAGTATCGGACTGAATAAGACGGGGGAACCTGGAAGCGGGTATAAGATCCGTAACGACCCCTCGGCGCCTTATCAAAGAACTACAGTCACTGAGCGCCGAGGTATCATCCAGGTCCGATGCAGTTCCAGAGAAGTTATCCATGGCGTCTTGTCCCGAGACTCTGGAGATAACGGTACTTTTCTGGTCTACGACCTGCACTTGGACGCAACTCGACGATCTCGACGCATTATTTCAGCCAAGCTTGAGTTCAAGTTCAGCAGCAGTGTTCACGGAGTCCCAGCGCCAGAGGTCCAAGCCATCGCCCCGTCTGGACGGGTAACCCTGCTTCCCTCAACCCAAGAGAAGTCGTCAACTCGCGGTGCTGAGGTGGGTGCGACAGCAGGCCAGATCGTCGGTGTCGGAGGCAATCTTAGGTGGGAAACGACAGTGAGTCGCACGATGAGCGACCACGCCAAGGTAACAGGTCACATTTTCAGCGACGACTCGGGCTACGGAAAGGGAGTGGTCGCCAGCTGGACCCTCAGCGAGAATACTTCTCATCCTGCTGAACCGGAAGTACGATGACGAGAACTTTGAGTGCAGAATCAGGATCGAGGCGGAAGCAGATTGGAAGTCAGAAATGGGCGGGCTGTTTGGGTCGACTGCTTATGACGACCCTGTCCTTTTTGATCCAACACTGCCACCTACGAACAGGCTACGCAAAGAGGGGTACAACTTGGAGAACCTGGCTGACATTGACTTGGATGACTTTGTGGACATCTCATTTGACAAACCCCTGAAAATGAGATAAATGTAGCTATGATGGGAATAGTTGTCGGCGAGACTACTAAGCGTATCGGTGCCCTCGAGCCGGCCTACGACTAATAGCAGAGATCAAGTGAATCATACTCTGGTAACATCATAATACTAATGAGCGAAAGTGCATAAGCAATTGTGAAGTGCTTTTCGCAGAACAGTTGCATCATCATGTCGCCACACCAGTCTGCAAGCATCCCCACGGCGGAAGCAGTCAGTTGACTGCTGACCCCTGTCTCGTAGAGGCCAAAGATCCTTGCTATCGCCAGCAGTCCTAGTCAGTCAAGCCAATGCCGTAACGTGACTGTGGGAAACGACCTTGAGGAACGAGTGTGGGACATCGGGCTCTGAGGGCCAAAAGCCTCGAATCTACCAAGCGATCATAAGAGCAGTTGTGCCAAGCCAGCATTTCCTCCTCCCAACCTTTGAAGGCTGCTTGTGGGTTTCTACGTAACTTCATAGCCAGCAACCATGAGTTTACTGGTTGAAGATGACGAACCCGTTGATCTTGGGCGTGCAGGATCCGACACGGACGAGGCAGAGACAAGGACAGTGGGTGATGATGACTCAAGTGACGATGATAGTGGAAGTGAGGACGGCGCAGACGCCTACGGCCGCCGCCCAAAGGTGTCAGTCAAGATGCTGCTGGAAGATACTCTTGACAAGATCCAAACCGGAAAACTAGACCTCACAAACCATGAGCAGCATGCCAGCTTCACAAACATCGATGGCCATCATCTCGCGTCCAACACCGGAGACCCGCGCGCGCCGACAGCATTGCACCACATAGCCACCATGGACAAAAAGGCGCTCCCAAAACTCGACAGCAAGATGGAGCCCCTCATCGTCTTCCTGGTGAGGCACCCCAGTGATAGCCTCAGTGTGAGGGATAGGTCGGGCCACACGCTCTTGTTCCTCGCCATTGAAGCCAAGAAAGAGAGGATGGTCCAATGGATTTGCGATGCGCACCCCGACATCAGCAGTATACTCGGCATTGCCAGCAATGACAATATGAACTGTCTTCATATTGGCGTTGACAAGAGAGTCAAATTTCTCAATCTCCTCGTTGATAGAGCAGACCCCAAAACTCTAGCAGCGAAAGATGGAAATGGAAACACACCGCTGCATCTCGCTGTCGAGTACCAAAAGTGTAGGAGAAACCAGCTAGAAATCATCGGTCGAACTATCGATAAAAGCGATCGGGAGCTACGCGAGGAGTCTTCAGACGGTGACTTCAACAGCGATGGCCTCTCGCCATATCTCCACCACAAAGACAATGTAAACAAGGCTCGAGAAAGGGAGAAGAAGAAGGCTCAAGAGCGGAGCGGACGCGAGAAGGCCAACACTCTCCATCCGAATCGCGGCTACGCGGATATTCCATTCAGTAGAGACGCAGCGCCATGCCCCAGGGGAATGCCCCCCTCGGTGTTGAGCGCCCATCCCGGTCCACAGATGGATTCTGGAGTTCGTTCCTACAGACGGTCCAATACCCAACAGGATCCTCGAACGAAGTATGGAGGGAACCCAGGTTCTACGACGAGTTCGCCGGTGGAAACGACAACACCAAATCCTATAGGGCCCACGGAAGAGAAGAGATCCCTGCGTGCAGTACAAAATCAGGCCAACGAGAAGAGAGAAGTCACTTCGAGCAGGCAAAGGCCTGTTTCCAAAGTAGATGAGAGCATGGTGAAGAACGTGGAGCACTTTTTGAAGCTGCACTATCTGCGCTCTCGGAGCTACAATGTCGCCATGGAGATTTTACAGGGACGTCACACGACATCAGGTAAAGAAACACGATTCTATCTGCCATGGCCTCCATCCATACAGACACGCTTGATTCTAACAGCTCCCAGACAAAGAACTGTACTTTGACCTGTCCGGCAATATCAACAGCAGGGTCAGCATCACCCAGGGTAGGCTAGACAACCTCTTGTCGAAGCTACAGTTTGAAGACATTCTGCAATACGTAGCTATCCCAAGAATTGACATCCAACCAGACCGAAACGGTGGCAGCAGCGAGCGGTCTAGGGCTGGCCGGCGAACACCCAAACCAGATGGAGATGGCCGAACGGATTTGCGTTTTGTGTTCGATCGCCTGCGAAGTAAAGGCGTCAAGACCATCTTGAAGGTTTTTGTTGATGACACAGGCAGTCCGGCTCACAGTGATGAGGCTATTGAGGCTGCGCTCAAGACGATGGGTGTCGAGGTCTGGGACTGGAGCAAGGCTGACTTGTGCACCGAAGTCATCTTCAGGGTTGCGCCAAAGTCCCGCGAAGTGCACCTCTACTGGAGTGGAAACAACGCAGTGCTCAGGGGATGGAGTGACGAGGGGGGTCTGAAGAAGCTACGGGAGCTAAACGTAGTGCATCTCCATATCCAGCAGGTATGTTTACATGGTCGGGAGCCTCTATGTGAGAGATGATGTCTGAGACAAGAGCCATAACTCTAGGGCCTAGAATCGAGCACTCGTACCCAGCAAAATGTGGCAGAGTTTACGGAGCGGATAAAGAAGCTCTGTCCCAGAGTTACCATTCATAAAGAAGAACCGGCCCGTCGCCAACGGTTGGCCGACAAAAACAGCGCCCAAGCTGAAGAAAAAGCCGAGCAATCAACCAAGCACGAGTGGATTCAGTGCATGAAGGACTTTTGCAGACTACTCTTTGATGCTGAGAGGTGCTCCGAGCGCCAGAAGATTGACGAGAGCATCGAAGAGCCTATCAAAGTTGCACTCATTGATGACGGCGTGGATATGAAGGATCTTGAGTACAACTTTGAGGGCGGGCAAACGTTTTGCACCCGCGACGAGGAGTATAGCCTCAACTACCCTTACTACGTGTCGGGTACTGGCCATGGAACCGCCATGGCCACCCAGATCCACCATTTGTGCCCTCGAGCGCGCCTCTACATCTTGAGGCTGGAGGATCATCCTGCGGAAGACTCTACAAGCCAAATCACTGCCAAGAGCGCAGCACAGGTGAGTAAAAAGGCTTCAACCATACCATGATTTCTGAAAGGGCTGTTGCTGTTAACACTACCGCAATAGGCCATCCGCGCGGCTGTGAGAAAGGGGGTACACATCATCTCCATGTCCTGGACGATTGATCCGCCTGACAACGAGAATGAGAGGCTTGCCCTCGACAATGCCATCGTCGAAGCTGCGAGTGCAAACATTCTCATGTTCTGCTCGACAAGCGACAAGGGAGCCAAGCAGATTGCTACTTATCCTGCAAAGGCAACTTCCAAGATCTTCACCATCGGTGCCGCCACGCCGTCCGGCGCAGCAGATCCTTGGGTGGGTAACTTGGCCAAGATCGACTTCACCTTTCCCGGTAACAGAGTCGAGTCCCACGGGGGCTCTGCCAACACCAACGCGGCCCACAAGAACGACTCAGGATCCTCGTTGGCAACGGCGCTGGCGGCAGGATTGGCAGCGCTGATTCTCTACTGCGCTCAGCTGCGGATACTGCTCGCTCCTGAGCACGAGAAGCAGAAAGCTCGACGGGATTTTCAGTCTCTTACAACACATGAAAGCATGGAGAGAGCATTCAAAGATATCGGGACGACAGAAGAAAGCAACGGCAAGTTTCTAAAGGTGTGGAAAGTGTTTGGGAAGAAGGTGGAGGAGAAGGAAAGGGTTGAACAGGAGAGGTGGATCGATTTGATCGCTGACATTGGGACGATATTATGTAGGAAGATTTGACGAGAGACTAATCCATGTAAAATCACTCAAAGAACCATTGAATCTTTCTCGATTAGAATGTCAGCGAGGTATTCTTGAACGGTATCAACGCTAGAAGAACGGCCTGGGTATAGTAGTCTGCCCGATCGACTACACCACCCGTCAAGTTTCCAACGGATCCCTCCTTGTTCTTCGAATTTGTCTGCCCAAATAAAATATCGTCCGCATGGCCCAACTCCACGCCGTCCCTCAAGAGCTTGCACGTCTCCTCTGGTAGAAAATACGCCGAAGTGCGAGCTTTCCCAACCCGTCCATCTTGACCGACGACAACGATCCAAGCAAAGGAACAGATAGTGCTTTCGTGAGCCTCAACTCCTCCCTCAATTCCAACCCAGTAGTCCGCCTTTGGTTCGACAGCTTGAGCGTTTCTTGCCCTGTTCGTGGCTCCGCGGAGCGTTTCGTCGTCTGAGAAGGGTTGGTCGGGGATTTCCGAGTTGACGCTGACTCCTCGGAACTCGTAAGATCCTGGCAGCATGCGCTCGAAGCCTTGGCGCGTTGCTTTTATCTTGGGGATGTTGTTGGACGCGATGACAACGACTTTGGGTGAAGGCTCCATTGTTGAAGTTTGGGAGACTACGACAAAGCGTTGCGAAATCGGATTGCTTGACAGTTGGTTCAATGGGGCAACAGTTATGTCGTCCAAGTTTCTGTCAGTCGACGTAGTCCTGTTGCCAAGAAATAAGTAGTCGTTGATTTGTTTTACTTTTGAATGCGGGATTTTCAAATCCTGTCCTACATTCTCCACTCTACCGTCCCTCGCAGTTTTGTCTTAGCATACTATGAATGAGAGGGTAAAGAGCTTTTCCCGAATCGGACCATCTTTTGGACTATTTAACAATCGATTGATTCCTTCCTTTCGTATTGTCATGTATGAAAGAATTACACATGTCGATAATCAGTGATACTCAAGAGAACGCTTAGGAAGTTGGAATCCTGTTGTATAAAATACAACATAATTCTAGTCAACTCAACACGAAGCTAATCCTAGCTCACTCAACTACCCATAGGCTGTCGAACTCGACGTTCGGGAAGGCATATTTCTATTTCGGAACTCGGACTATTAACAACTCACCCTGAGCAGTTGGCGGTCATCTCAAGCTGTGTTTCTGGCACCTGCGGTTGTCGATTCTTCTCTTTAGTACATGACTTTATTACAATGTTCCAATAGTTAAGTTGACCATAAACGATTTCCCTCGGATTTCATATCCAGGATGCCCGAATTTTAAGCTGGGGGCATTATAGTTTCCTAACCTCGAGTGCAGCTTCCGTGTCGATGTCGCTTTTTGGCACCTCTGTCACCTCTACAACGTGTTGGCTTAAGGATTCGACTCCTGAAGTGTCTTAGGGAGGTCTGAGGGTCCAGACGAGCAGAGCCACTCAATGCAGTGTACTGACTACTCTGAAGAAAGACCCCCGTGGCGGCCAGTATCGGACATAATAGCGTCTTGTCTAAAAAGTAGAAAATGAACTTTTCACTATTGCCTCGATCTCGCTCACTGCAGGTGGTGTGAGCGATATGATATAAAGAAAAGAGGCTGATGATTTGACCAAAGGTAACTTCATACGAGGACGGTTCGGGATTGGAACCGGCCGAAGCTTGATACCTCTAACTACCAGTAAAGCAGATGGATGGCTCAGAAAGTACAGATAGTGTGCAACGTATATTGCTTTGCAAGAACAATCGATGACTATTCCACCACCGTAAAACCTCCACCACAGCCGGATTCGTCGCACAGCTGTTCTCCAAGCCTACTCATCTCATCTTCCAGTGCCTTGGCATCCGCTTTCACCATTGCCTTTTCAAAATCAATAAGCCTGCCCTCGCCACGGGTGTCAATGACAAAGTTGTACCGATTAGAATCTCCATGCAAAATTCCAAGACCATGAAGCTGTCCTAGCACTCTTTGGCAACTCTCCAGATCAGTTTTGTCCGCGTGCCGACCTGGTATCTTCTCCAGAAGAAACCCAACGACCCTACCCTCTTCGTGTATGTGCCCGAGAAAGCGTGGGGCCAGCGCAGAACTTTGAAGCAGCTGGTAGATGCGAGTCTCAGCTTCGATATACTGGATTTCCCAGGGAAAGCGGGCGATCTTCGCAATCCTGGTTGCGCTGCTCATCATTGTTTGATTGGCCAAGGTCTGCTGCTATGCCGTTTTTCCATACACATTCTTGAGCGAGCAGAGACAGCTGTTGGACTCTCTGTAGGTCCAAGAAGTTGACTTTGTTCTGGTGCCAAGCTGTCTGTACGCCTGGAAGCTCCTGTTTGGAAAATGTCGTCTCTAGAGTGCAAGAAGTCGCGTTCCGAGATATATACACGGTGTTCCAGTGGTTCTCGCTGTAAGGCAATTTGGGGAGGATGTTCTGGAAGTTCAAGGGCATATCCATCAGTGATTCGCCGTCGAGAGCGCCGGCTTCAATGGTGATGTATTTGACATGAATCCCCGTCAAGACTTTGAAGTAACAATCGTCTCTCCCGGCCGTGGAAAAGTCCATTGAGATTATGCGAGGAGTGGTCATTGTAATCGTGAGCCTGGGCAAAAAGATGATCTTTGGCTGTTCGTTGTGAGGTGGAGGAATGAAGATCAGGAGTGTTTGTTTGTATGAGCCAGGTCGCAAAATACGGCCAGCCTGCCTTTACCGGCTAGGATAAATTTAGCATCCGTTCAGTAGTCGAGGCAGCTCGTGGCTAGTTAAAGAACATTTCTGCAGGAACCGCAGAGTCACGCATGAAACCTAATCAAACGACACTCGGTGGCCTGGTCTGCTCCCAGGCCGGCCGGCCATGTTTTTCGATTCAGGCTGAGAAGAGAACCTTGGATGATTGGTGGATAATAATATCCTCGATACCCATAATACAGACCCATGAGGTCGAATTACCTCGATTGATAGGACAACGTACCACATGTCCGGTGCTGTGGCATCTTTTTGCATACGCCCGGCGGTAAATGAGTTCCTGTCCGTGATGCTCTTGGTGCCGTTAGACGCTTACAAGTTGCAAATTTGCCAAGTTGTCCTTGGAGCGGGGTAGGGTAAGCAAAGGAGCAGTAAGGGTCCAAGGCGCGAGAGATAACATGGGGCACGTAACATAGCAGATCTTCATTTGCAGCTCGTCCAGAGCACTAGGAACTCATGCGACTTGCTGATGAGTTGAACATAAAAGCAGCCTTTCTTCCAGGTCATGGGTGCCCACTCAGTGCGGCAGTTATCTTCCTTTCCTGCCTTTTATTCTCGGAAGACCCAAGGTATGTTATGATGAATACAGTACGTTGCAGTAAAACACCATTGACCTTGGAACATAGCAGTCGATTTTTCAACCCGCCAAGCACCATAACTTGTAACGCAACGCCACGTAACGTTATCGCCAACTAGCTGAGGTTTGTACTACCTACCAGCCGAAGAGTGGGCTTCCTTGGCATGCTAACTCTTGGACTTGAAGGATTTGGGTCATCATGTGTACCTGGTACATGATTCAGTATACGTGTGAATGCATAAAACCAATGGAGTTCGTGCAATGCGAGGCTGCCATCGCCTCAGGCCAGAACATCAAGTGCAAGCCGATCACAAAGGACCTATCCAAGTTTTCTACCAATTACTGTCCTGGTCTATCCAGGAACTGCTAGAAAGTACTTCTCAGACCCACCACCAGAGTAGGAATGCATGAAAATGCCGGAGGGGGACATCTGGGGAATCAAGTCGCGGTTAGATGATGCAAAGTCTACAGTATCATAGGATAGTTCGTTGCTAATCTTGTCCACTCAATCATCTGATGACCAATTCTGATTATAATGTCCTTATGCTATCTTGGAAGTCCATCCGTATCTAGTGAATTAAGACAACCACAGCGACGAGTGAACTCAGGTTCCTTCACGGGCTTTGTTCCGCCTTTGCTCTGCTTCCATAAGTCCTGTGCTTCTGTACAAATTTCAAAATGAGATAAGTAGCTTGATCTTGAAAACACGCGATCGCGATCTTTGCAGTCAACAGGTGATTTTTCAAGACGGATTTGACATCCCTTGCAATTCACACCGTTTTCAACATTGCCGGTTACTGGGTTATACCACGGAAAAGCCGTAGATGCCAGGAACCGTTGCTCTTCCTGATCGGTCCTCCTTGACAAGGCCTGGACTGAGTCTTGATCGAGCACACCAAGCAGTAGCAACTTTGCAGTAGCTTGCTGTTCTGCTAACAATAAATATGGGCGTCTGGCCCGTTCCTTCATCATAGAGTAATGGCCAGGGACAGTGCGAAGCTCTGATCCCAGTAGTTGATGTAGGCGTTTGGCTGAAATCTTTACCAGTTTGGCGAAAGTCGAAGTGCTTATTACGCGCAAGTCCGGCGAAGTTCTGATACATGAAAAACAGCAACGAGTAACGGTCAATAGGAACAGAAAGCCCCCAAATTCACCACATAACGCGCAACGCTCGCAGGTCAAGGCACCGTACAAGTCGCCGACCTGGAAGTTTTGCGCCAGACCTGCACGCAGGAGACCTCGCAAGCCTTCCAGCCCGTGCTTGGCAACAGAGCGGTACTCTAAGAGTGCAGTTGATAGAACTCGACCCTGCCGGTTCAATTGCCGAAACCGAAAATAGGACGACAGATCGAGGTTGCGTAGCACGATCGACAGGAGTTCGACAGGAAGACGGTCCAGTATGCCAAGCTTTGAAGTCGGTGGGCTTTTGAAAGCGGTCTGTAGAGATTCCTGGACAATTTGCGTCTCATGCGGACGTGACCGAACCAAGACGAGGTCAAAATCGCGTCGATGGTACGCGCATGTGTCAACAAGAGCATCCGATGCCATTTATTAGTGTTCTGGCGCCAATTAATCAGTCATCGAGGCTCTCTAAGGCCAGAAACATGCGGCAACTGGGGGGAGGTTTCAATTTTGTGACGCGATACTTACTGAACGCTGCTTGAATAGTACTTAGGTGTCAACTTCAAAGTGGCTCTGCCAAGCTGACAACTCGAGAGGCCCCGGGGATTTATCCGCTTTTCTGCCCCACTTCTCCAACTTCGATCAACACCTAAAAGGTATCCTATCCCAGTATAGAGCATCGTAAGGGACCGGATTATATTCTTAGATACTCGCAATTATGTTCTAGACTCAAGCCCAGGAACATTGACACATATGATCGACCGTATCCACCAGAAGTGGTCAATTCCGGACCCGCGTTGAATCAACTTCTCAAAGAGAAGACTGGCATGTTTGTTGTTGAGGGCCCAGCTACCCGCTACGAGGATGCCTGCAAAGAGATTAAACCAACCCCCGCGGCAGTGAGGCCATCAATTTCGGCTAGTTATAGCTCAAGACTTTTACTGCAGAACGAGCCACCATGCTCGGGTCGATTTCCGCATTCAAGAGGTGTGCCATGGTCCCGGGCATCTTGGAGTGCCGGGCCGCGGCCATCGATGTATCGAGTGCTTCCTACCACGCGGTGATTGTCGCAGATGGCTTGAACCAATGTATCTAGGAGATACGTCACGAAGTCAGACATACCCTAGGCGAGCTACTCGCCAGCACTGCTCGTCCGGCCAAGTGCCCATTGCGAACCGCAATGATTGCGAATCCAAAGCCGGAGGCGAATCTGACAACACGCCGAGATTCAGACAAGAGATAATCGGCCCAGGATCAACTCTAAGCAGGTGAAGTGTAAGGGTGGCTCAACCTCTGTGTAACTCTTGCCGACGTTGTGTTGAAGATGTCGCAATTTAGTCTCTAAAAGCTGGAGAAGCAGTTCCAATCTTAGTTCGCGAGATTTGTAGGTTTGTGAAAGGTTGCCCAAGTAAGTCGGGCTCGGAGAAGCTTTCACAATAGAGTTGCGATGAACTCTAAAATTAGTCGAATAAATGAGGACAGGGATAATAGTATATTGTCGTAAAGTTGGCAGAGGGCTGTCTCGAAGTTGCAACGGCTTGCTTGTCGACTAGAGCAACTGAATCTGTTCCTTGCATAAATATCCTCGTACATTAGATGCGCTATTTGCTTTATGTCGGGTCATCAGGACCTGATCATTTTTGCTGACTATGATTTGTCAAGCCTATCTATCTCAAGTGAGGAAAAATAGTTGCAAGTCCCCAGGACTATGCTCACCTCCAATACGAGAGCGTAGAGGCATCCCCGAGCAATGTTCACCGCAACAGTACCAACTACCCCCATGTTCTCAGGCCAAGTCTCTATCCTGCCAGCCATTCTCGAGGAATTATCCTTGGACTTTGCGGTTGAAGTTACAGGCATAGCCGCATAGGGCTTCTATCCGGGGTTGGTTATGCAGTATCAGACTTAGAACATTGCCGTTACTACTTTAATAATACATTGAAACTCCTTTCTCATATTTTAAGGACTGTGATCTTTATTTGTTTTGGAAGTGTATTCAATGCGAGTACCATGTTGGCTTATTATGCCGCAGATTGTCTCTGTCCACCCTCGACTAAGGCAGGTACAGCACCGTGTACGAGGCCTGTTTAGGAAGTTATTTCACTGAACTTTGCAGCTCAAGCCTGTTATATCGACAGTTTCTGCTATACAAAGGGCTTGATAACAGAACGAAATAGGTAGTCTTGAAGGCTGACTAGTATTGTCAAACTTAAAAACGGTAATCGGTCGATTATGGTGTTCCGTATCTTTGTTGCAGTCTTTTTCGAGCGACCTCAGTCCTTGATTTCAAGCACTTGTTCTAGTTCACGCTGGCTTCGTATTTCATGTTCTGTACTTCGTATGGGACGCCTCCTCGGTGTACTCCGCTTAACAAAGCCCGCGTTGCCTCAAGCCGTTGCTGCAGGTGTTCCATGGCTAGAACACGGAACAAGTCCACTCGGGGTGAGCGACAAGCTTGCGAGTCATTCGTTGATGCCAGCTCTGAGCTAACGTCAAGAAGGCGCCTCTTTCCGTCATTCTCTACTGAGCCGGCTGTGCCAATTGCCACGTTTGGAACGCCTCGTAGGCTACGGAAAGTTTATCTTGACGGACCGTTTTAAAAGTCAATGTCGCTACGTCGAAGCCGGACGAGGTTGGAATGTGGCCGACACACTGTTCCTTGTGGTGAAACGACGCTACCTCGTGTGCTAGGTTCATCACGTTGGTCTCTCAAGTCAAGGACGGAGATTCTTTGCTGAAGGTTCCAAATTGTATCCCGAGTTTGGGGAGAGAACCCGTTGAGGCGGAGCATCACGTTGGAACAATGGGCGCCCTACAAGATGAGTCAAAGATAGACAGGGCAGCACACTTTGACAGCACTACGTCTTGAAAATACGTCACTGCGTACCTTGTTCTGTGCAGGCATTCCACTTATGTGAAACCGGCTGCGGCAGTTGTACGCATTCCCAGATCATCACCAGTGTACGTGCTCGTTTTTATGGGTTACTGTTACTGGGACGACATGCGCTTCGTAGCGTGTGATCGACAATGTGGGAACGTTGTAGAAAACCCGACAGCTACAGTAGCAGTAGACTGTGTTAAGTTTCTTAATGACCATCCTATGACAATAATCACTCTAATGAATATACTTTCCAACTCGATTATAATGCCGGTGACCAAGTTGAAGCATGTTGCGTCACTCGCTACCTGCAATACTACCCTGGGGCATTCGCATTTTCCTTCGGCTCGAGGCCCAAGCGCTTGTCTCGTTTAACTCTCCCTCTTCAAGGTCTCAGTTTCTCCCTTGGCGTGGCTTGAAAAACCGGGGCTAACCCCAAGGCATCGTCATCCAGTTCACAAATAATGGAGCCGTCATCAACGCCCGCTGATCCAGCTCTCCACTAGCAGAGGGAGAGACTGGAGAAAGCACTCTACCTGCAGCAGCGACGTTGGGCGGTTGACGACAGCATTTCTGGCCCCTTCTCATTTCCCGTTATCGCAGCATCTCGCCTCACCTTGGGAATTCTCGCTCTGGTGGAACTTCTATCGTTCTTCAGCCAGCTCCTTTCTTTTTCTCTTTCGATCTTGTGAGTCTAGGTCAGGCGCCATTGCCGACCAATGGCAATAGACTTCCAAGACCAACGAGATCCAACAGCCATGGCTAAACAGGGTCTGGATTGCCGTGGAGCCTGGCAGCTGCAAACCCGCCCCGACAATGGGAGTCTGTGCTGGGCCGGGCGATAGACAGAACCCGAAAGAGCTCGCTAGCACTGAAAGGTAGCTGCCACACTGGGAGCCAACCCCCGGATAAGGCGCTGGAACGGCCCCTGCCTTTTGGCCAGCTTCGGTCGCTAGCGTAACGCACGACCGCAGGGAACCCGCAGTCCGTTCCAAATTCCCAAGAGGGGACGGGATACCTCGTGTTCAAGTATCGCCTGCTCGAAGCGCTAAGCAATCAACTAGCCCAGATGTAGCCTAGACTGACCGCCAGATGCTGGGATTGTGATAGACCGCCGTCACGCAATGGTTGTGGCTGAGGCGGCTCGGCTTGAAGCCTGGTTGGGCAACTGAGGCCTCTGTAAGGTCGCGCCGGCCGGATCCCTGCTGATGCTCTGGCGTCTGGTTGGCTGGCTTAAAATGGGTACTTTGCGTTCTCGTACTGCTGCTCCTTCCCATTCCCCTCAAGCCCCTGCAGATGTGCTCGAGTCGAGCCCGAAAGGCGAGAAGGAAGGAGCCAACACGGTCGGACAAGCCGCAGTTGCTTTGGAAAGATGTTCTCCAGTTCCCTCATCCGAAAAGCCTCGGGTTCTTCCTCTTCTCAATCAATATTTCTGCGTCAACATCGTCACGTCGTCACGTCGTCACGTCGTCACGTCGTCACATCGTCAAGTGGTCGAGTAACTCCACACAGCCCATTGTGATCCGCAGCCGATATCGATACGAACCGGCGAATTGCCTAGGATCTGTCTCATAAGCTTGCGGAGACCCGACGGGAAGGGAAAACGAACTCCCCAACCGCCGAGCTCAACGTATTCGTACGGAGCACAGCACCTCTTCTTGCACGGGGTACGGGTACTGTCAAGCGCCGAGCGCCAGAGCAGGATCCAGAGCCAGCGACTAGAGCGAGCCAGCCACAGCATTTCTCGCTCATCGCCCCCTAGAAATCCCCCGGTCGTGGAACGTGGCTCACACATTCTCGAGCTACCGTCGCTCCCTCACGCCTCTTTTCCTCCCCCCGTCTGGCTTCTCCCGCTTTGCTATTGTGCCGTCCGACTCGTCGTCAACTTGTCGGGCCCGGAGGATTCGCCTTTCGCATTCTCGCCCTGTCCAATTCCCCCCCTCTTGCCCCGAACTCTCATCGCAAATTTCCAAGCTTAGAGTTGACTTTGTCTCACTTCAATTTGTCACGCCAGGTCACGTCACGTCTCTCTGGGCCGAGAGCACACGACTTGTTCGACTGACACCACGCGCCCGTTCTCCATGGACTCGTATGTTTGCTCCTCCGCCTCCTTCGTGTTTGAAGTCCCTTGATTCAGGGCGCCACCACCGCCCTCTCCTCCTCCGTCAACCTTCTTGATCCCGCTCAAACTCTATCGTCCTCTTCGCCGAACCTTGACCGTCAAATTTTCATCACCTCGCGCTCACACTTGCTCTAGATTCATTGCAATGTCCGCTGCTACTGCAGGCTGGAGTCAGCCTCTTTCAGCAACTTCGACACCAGCTTCTCGAAGGTCTTTAGGCCACTTCCGATCTCTTTCTTCCATCGCCGCCCCCCCTAGCCACAAGCCTCGAACTCCCTCCCTCACACCGGACCACACGCCGATTAAATCCTCTTCCTCCTCGCATTTACCTATCGGCTCTCCTGCTGTCTCAGTTGATCTTGGGGATGAGATGAGCACTTTACCTGATCCTCGAAGTCGCGCCATGAGCCCAGCCGACGATGGAGCCGATGCGACTCCTACTCACCATCCCGATCTCAACGACGAAGTTGCCACCCTAAGCACCAAGCTCATCAACGCCATCAATCACCAGACAATACTCGACGACTCTCTATCTGCTACTCGCCATGAACTCGATTCCGCACGCGATCACATCCGCACTCTTGAAGCGCAGAATGCCTCCCAGCGCGAGATGCTGACTGGTGACGTCTGGATTCGCAAAAACACGGTTGAGGCTGAAAAGAAGGTTTTGTACGCCAGAATCGCCGAGGAACGCCAAAAGCGTCTTGATACGGAAAAGGAAAAAAAGAAGATCGAGCAAGAACTGGAAAACCTTACTGCCGCACTTTTCGAGGAGGCCAACAAGATGGTGATTGCTGCCAAGGAGGAAGCCAAAGCCGACCACGAAGTTCTGCAACGCAAGAACGATCAGATCAAGGCGCAACTCGCTGACTCTGAGAGCCTTCTCAAGTCACAGCAAGAGCAATTGTTCGAGCTTAAGCATGTCATGGAACACATGGTTTCCGAGCGCGATGATCAGACTAACCCTACCGCTCCGTCGTCCCCCGGCTTTACGAAATCGGACTCGCGAGAGGACCAGCGTCCGTCCACCGAAGAACCTACTCCTTCGCCATGGGGCCCTGCCGCTGAGCCTTCGCACCCGACTAGCTTTACCCACCTCCTGCAGCCAGTCTTGCGAACCGATTTGCCTTCTTATGACGACTTTGTGAGCCTGGCCCGAATATCCCGGAACCGTGCTAGTAGTCGCGTCTCATCGGGCTCTATGAGCGCCATGAATGCGTTGACCTCACTCGGTCTTGGCGGCTCAACGTCAAGTGCTCATCCCTCCAATGCTTCCACTACCTCACTTAGCACGTCGTTCCCTGCCCCGGGCAGCGCGCCTCAGTCTCCGAACACACCCGCTTCAACTGTCAGTGCTGCTTCAAACGCCTCCGCTGCCCCTCTGCCTAACCTCAAGGACACCAAGTTTTATAAACGAGTCCTTGCTGAAGATATCGAGCCAACCCTTCGTCTTGACATGGCACCAGGACTGTCCTGGCTCGCACGCCGGACTGTCATTACCTCGATTGCTGAGGGATCTCTGGTCGTTGAACCAGTTCCGACCAGTGGAACTTTCATTGCCTTGACGAAGCCACAGTTCTATCCATGCTCGCTCTGTGGCGATTCTCGAAAGGATCCGATGTATCTGCGAACCCACCGATTCCGGACGAGCGAGACCGAATCCGCTCAGCGACACCCTCTTTGCAAGTACTGCCTCACCCGCGTGCGTTCCACTTGCGATTTCCTTGGCTTCCTGCGCATGGTCAAAGATGGTCACTGGCGAGCGGATGACGAAGATCACGAAAAGGCTGCCTGGGAGGAAAGCGTACGGTTGAGGGAGCAAATGTTTTGGTCGCGAATTGGAGGCGGCGTTATTCCCAATATCCAATCGCCCCTCTCAGTTGATTTGGAAAAAAGCCCACGCAACAGCCACGAAGAAAGTGTGGTGTCCGATCATCTTTCCGTGCCCGGTATGCGAACTCCGCCATTGAACATTGACCGAACACGGAACGAGAAAGCCGGCACCGGCCCGATTGAGGCACCTCATACACCGCCTTCACAAACAGATGGGGCGAGGAGCATACGCAGCTCGATGCAGTCTCTCGATGTTAAGAGCAGTTCTGGCTCGGAAGACACCAAGCGATTATCTATCACGATCCCGTCTACGGATCAATAAATAACTTTATCAAAACCCCCTCGAGGCTGACAAGAGTGTCACGAATCCCGGGGGTTTTGTGTATTATTTTGTACACTATTTTGGAGTCACAGATTTCCATGCATTGGCTTTACTGGACCGGGTTGGATTGCGCGTCTGAGGCGCAATAATATTACAATGGCTGCATCGACACAGCTATCCAGGAGATGGAAGAATGGCGGTAATCTTTCAACATGCGTCGAACGAGTAGGTCAGACAGGACCTTGATAAAGGATGGATCGATGTTTACGGGTTAATTCATGGGGTTTACTACTGGCGTTTGAAGGAAGATTTAGCAGCATTCGTTTGGGAGCGGCGCTATTGGTTCGGAGAAGGGGTTTCAACTTGAATGGACACGCTTTGCTTGTCCCATGTTTTCGGTCCAGAGCGTCACGATCGGATTACCACGCGCACACAAACACTTTACACAGGCTTTACCTTTATTAGATTATGCGAGGCCGTCAACAGGAAGACTTGACGCTGCCATTAGTTGTAGTAGTAATACAAACAATACCAACTATTTGACGCGCGTCTATTGTTCGCGAGAATGTCGTGATTCGCAAACACGCAGAAGACTCATGTTGCACTCTAAACATAACATGAGTATGCCTTGCCAAGCTCTGCTGGTGGACACTGCCGACGACTTGTTTGCTCGTCCAACAAACACGTTGCATTCTCACTGCATTACCGGTTGTACCGTATACCAATTTTGAACAAAACATGAATCGTGTGTATTAGATGGTTATCGTGCATCGCCTACGCGGGCAAACTACCGCAAACATTTGCTTTCATGCCACGATAT
The DNA here is from genome assembly GCA_017140155.1 of Fusarium devonianum. Lineage (NCBI taxonomy): Eukaryota > Fungi > Ascomycota > Sordariomycetes > Hypocreales > Nectriaceae > Fusarium > Fusarium devonianum. Next base: position 13,768 of record JADBHU010000285.1, on the reverse strand, counting down.
GCCCCCGATATACGTCAAACAAATGAGAATACGCCAAAGTACGAAGTCCTGGTTCCGTGTAGCCACCACCCATCCTTTCCTTCTTTTCGGGTGTTCCTTTTTTTGTAGAGAATTTTGATCAGATACAAATCGTTGTCCTCCACCCGTTCTATTTGTAAGGATCACCAGTAGTGGTTATCCATCTCTCAGTAAGTCGTCAGGTGATATATGAGTACATGATGTTACAGGGTTTGCGGAGGAGGCTGTGGTAGAGGTAGAACTGAGGGAGTCGGATAGGCCAGGCTGACGACGAGGATTCGAGTCTCCCATAGCTTACAGCTCTTCCTTGACAGTAGCGTCCTGGTTCTCGCTGGCGGGCTTGGCCTTGGCCTCCTCAGCCTCCTTCTCGCCATCCTTGCTCGCCGCGACATCCTCAGGAGCGGCGGCGGCGGCCTCCTCGCCCTTGCCCTTGACAGTCTCGCTGTTCACGCCCTCAACATCAGGGTGCGGAGGCGCGACGCCAGGCTCCATGTTCTCAGGCCAGCCACCTTCAGGCTCGTGGACCTCATTGCCGGACTCATCAACTACACGCGTCTTGGTCTCGTACTTGGTCTTGAACTCGACCTTGCCCTCAAGGGCCTTGACCTGCTCGGCATCAAGAATGTTGCCATCTTGGTCCCGATATTCAACCTTCTCCTCCTTGGCGACAACTCGGTGCTCAACGGCGGGAGGGGCACCTGAGATGCCAGCCTCCTCTTTCTTCTCAGCCACAGGAGCCTCCTTCTTGGGCTCAACATGTTTTGCGGGTGCTGAAGTCGGTACCACGGACGGGCTAACGGAGGTAAACTCGGTATACTTGTCATACTAGACATCAGGTTAGTTGGAACCTCACCAGGAAGCTTCACGGGAAACCATCGTGGTAGAACTTACGCTATCGTAGAACGTGTTGCAGTCAAAGTCCCAGCTCTTGAACAGCTTCACGCGCTTGCACTCCTCCTTGGTCCAGGGGCTGCCATAGGCCAGAGGAGAGAACAGGGTGAAGACTGCGGCCGAAAGAACAAGGAAAGAAACGGTGGTAACCCTGTTGATGATTGTGTTCTCACGAGCGCCAAAGCCAGGGACACGAACAGTAAGGTAGTCAAAGACCTGGCAGAGGGCGATGATGGCGAAGTAGAGGGCGGGAAAGTAGTGGTGAAGGAAGAGTTGACGCTTCATCAGGTAGAAGGGGAAGTAGTGCAGCGCCCAGCCCAGAACAGAGGTACCAATCTCGTAATCGAATCGCTTGAAGGTGGTGTTGGAATAGTCATTGCAGCTGCGCTGCCATCGGAGGACGGCGATGGCCTTGAAAGCAATCCAAATAGCGACGGCGACGGTGGAAGACCACCAAATGATGGGGTTTCCGATAAGATAGACCTGCTTGTGCTGACGGCCCCAGAAGTTGATGCCTCGGCGGAGGATGGGCCAAGACTCGGGACGAGAGTCCCAGGCGTGCGAATCAGTGAGACCAGCGTTGGTCTTCCACATGACCTTGTGGAGCTCCCAGAACTTGCCAAAGAAGCCAGGTCGGCGGTAGTTGACCTTCTCGACATCACCCTCAAGCTGAGGGTGCGAGTTGCCCTCAATGTACCACAGACTGTTGGGCAGAGTACCACCACGGGCGCAGGTCACCTCCTGCTGCTCAGAAGCCCAATCCGGGAGCTTGACCTTGTGCGAGAAGAGGACACAGCCAGTCATGACATGGACAAGACGGAACTTGGTCTCAATCGTTCGGAGGCGGGTCTTGGCGACAGCACCCGAGGTCTTCTTCTTAACAATCTCAACACGGAAAAGATCGTTGGCATCGCCCTCAAAGCCCTCGTAACCATAAGCGGAGACCTCGTTCTGCCAGTCAGCCTCAGTGATCGGGGCACGAACGTCATGGGAATGGAGGCGGCGATGGGTAGGGCTGTGGTAAAGTCGGAGAACGGCGCCGTCCTTAATATACTCGGGCTCGGGAAGGGCGTCCCAGGCCTTGGTGCCGTTGATGGGCAGGCCGTCAATGCCGAGAGGCTGGGTCTGGTTCTCGAGGAGCCAGATGTTGTTGTCGTCCTTGTGGGGATACAGAGTGATCTGCTGCTGCTTGCTACCAGTGGGGTACATGAGAGGGTGAGAGTGGAGATAACCGCCCTGGGTGTTGACATGACGGATGCTGACACGGCTGCCCATGATGACGTCGGCGGGGACATCCTTCATCCGCTTGTTGTTGAGGGTGGCCTGGAACTCGGAGCTCATGAAGCCATCACCATCACCAGGGTTCTTGAGGCAGACAAAGTGGATGGCGAACATGGCCATGTAGAAGGTGAGAGGGATGACAATGAGGCAGAAGACTCGGGCCATCAAGTGCTTGGACCATTGACGCTGACGAACGTTAGCAGTTGGACCAATTGACAACGGAAGTCAAGCAGAGTATACGTACAATGGAGACATTCTTGTGGTCGCCAAGCATGACCCAGAGCTGGACCAAGGTAAGGGCGCCAACCCAGGCAATGGTGAACAAACCAACCCATTTGATGCTGGCGGTGATACCGAGACCGAGGCCAGTGAGAACGAGCCAGAACCACCAGCTGAGCTGGAAAGCCTTCTCAGGACCGAGCTCGTGCTGGTTGGTGAAGCACGAAAAGGCGAGGACGGTGAAAGCAGTGGCAGCAACAAGGGGCGAATCGAGGAGGATCAAACGGGCCTGAGTCAAGAGACCGTTCTCTGCGAAGGGTCAGTTTGGATGTTCGATGGGCCAGGAAGCCACTCGACTATCAGGAAGAACGAACCAAAGATAATGAGACCGGCACCCATGGTAGCAGTCATAGTGCGGCAGCCAACAGCCTTGAGGGTCAGGAACATGCAGGGAATGAGCAGGATACCGCAGATGGCAGGAAACATGCGCATGGCGACGTAGGGAACGCCAGGCTCGATGTAGTCCTTGCCAATCTCCTTGAAGTCGAAGCTTCCGTCAAAGCCAGCGAGCCAGCCGGTCAGGGCGATGAGCATCTTGGCCAGAGGAGGGTGAACGTCCATGAAGAACTTGCCCTTGATGTACTTGGTTGCGAAGCCACCGAAGCTAGTGGTTGAGAAGAACATGGTCAGTACCAGATTGGATATTGAGGACAGAGAGGAAGCTGCTGATGAGCTTGAGGGATCTCGTGGTGTACTCACTGGACTTCGTCGAAGACGACACTGGTGGGCATGTAGATCCTGTAGATGCGCACAGCGGCAGCAGCGACGATGAGGCCGAGGACAACCCAGTAGTCGGAAGAGGGGAGGAGGAAGACATCGTTGTCCGCAACGCCCTCGGATCTGTACGAGTTGGACTTCTTGTTCTTGGGCTTGGAGTTGGTGACAGCGACAACAGGCTGCTGCTGCTGCTGCTTCTGCTGCGGAACCGCAACAGGAATCGGCTGTTGTTTCTCGATCACAGGCGTCGAAGCCTTGACCGGCGGTTGGGGACTCTTGCCCCGCGTACGAGCCATGATGGTAGAGTATCGGTGTTCAACTCGGTTCGACTCGAGCGTAAGAGGGTTCCGGGAAGCTGTGTCTGAGCCGCAGACACTCGAATCGTTTCGAGGTGGTGAGGTTAAGTAACGAAAGGTTGTGCAAAGGAGAGCGAGAATCGAAAGCTGGCCAGGGACCTTAGAGACACCTCATCAATGGCCCAAGGAGGAAAAATAAAAATAGAACGAGGGAAGAAAGAAGACACCCAAAACTCTTCAATCGCAGGCCACCGTCAATACAATAACGTATTAAAGGGACGCCTGGGGGGAGGTTTTGGTGAGGATGGGAGGATGAAGAAGGGGAGGGGGGACAAGGAAAAAAAGAAGAAGATTGAGAGATACGAAGCTTCAGGGGATGATTAGCACATGCGCATGCGGGCTGAAACTGGACACTGGACACTTTTTGGTGATGGGGGGACTCGGAATGGATGGATGCTTGCAGCAGCAGCACTTTCCCTTGCCTTGCCTCTCTGCTCCCAAAAAATTGTAGCTACAGTGGCCTCTTCTTTCCCGTCCGTGTCAGCTGGAGCTTTGGCCGGGTACGAGCAACATGTACCTCTTCCGTACCCCTACAGCGAATCATTCCCCAGCCCGGCTGCAAATCCCCTTGATGCCCCCGTAGCGCTAGCCCGGAACGGAGCTCCAGCAGGTATCAAACGCCCTATAAAAAGCCTCCATTGGCGCTAGCGGAGTGGATGGCTTACACCTCGACCGACCGCAGCTCAGGGCAACGTGTTTGACATTGGCAGCCAGTCGAAGCGCATTCCAGTGGCAGGACTCGCTCGGATCGGCTTTGCTTAGACCCGTTGGGTATCAAATTGCTTACCTCTCTCTGTCTGTGCTCTCTAGTGATGCTGTTGAGGCTGATCCGCTGGCTCTGAGCCACCTTCACGTTGTGGCTGACCGCTGAACCCGCTGCAGGGGTTTCCGTCGTCGCGTCCCCTGGCATCAGCTCCAAACAAGCGCGATGCGGCTAACGTCGTCTGTCGATGGGCCCCCCCCCCCCCGGTGCGGGTGGCAGATGAGCCCCTATTTCTGGCCAACGCTCGCTACACTAAAACAAGAAACACGTTGATGAGCCATAGCAAAGTCTCTGTCGTACTACCAGCCCTGGGCCCCTGGCGAGCAACGAGCGACCCATTCTTTTTTTGGAGTTTGAAACCAGCCTAGAACAAACCGGATAACCTCAAATCTGAGCCAAGTCGCCAAACGACTCGGACACGGGTAGTCTATATCAACTCGGCATATTCACTCTAGGTTCATGTCTCGCACACCGTGCCCCTGTACTGTAGATGCTCCGCCCAGTGCCGGAAGCCGGCGATCCAATACGCAACGCCCTCAGTCTTTGCCAACTCGGTCAAGGAAGCCCGCCTCGGAGACTCGCGCGTCAGCCAGTTGTGCCCTTGCGCATCCAAGACGTCTGCGATGGACGTCGAGATGACCCGGCTCACTTGGCCGTTTACAAAGGGGAACTTCTGCAACGCCTGCATTGCTTCGCTCCAGCACGCCAGCGCAGCACCGAGATCAGAGTTGTAGTGGCGTATCTTGCCCAGAATGACGTACAGCCGAAGCTTCTCAAACTTCAAGAGATTAGAGCGAGACTGGATGTCGACGCAGATTTCTTCTGCCTCTTTGAGCCGCCCCTGTGCAAGAAGGGCCTCGGCCAGGGCCAGTTCCAGAAGAGACTTGCCTGGCAAAGGGTCGGGCCTCTTGCTGCGCTGGGCCATCTCTGCACGGAGATAACCTTCGCCGGCCTCGGGGTCGTTGAGCTCTCGTAGGGTATCGGCAAAGTCGCAAACAAGGTCACGAAGGTCCTCATCGAAGATGATATCACTCTGCTGCTGTGTCGCTCTGTGTGCCACCTCGAGGTACTTTAGAGAATCACCAAAGTCGCCTTCGTACCGCAGTATCCTCCCTAGCATCGAGCACTTGCGGAAGTACATGACTTCCTCCAGAGGCGATGGGTTTTCGCCAAGAGGATTCCAATCCTCAAGCAGCTTCTGCGCAGTGGCCATCTCCTCCACCTGAATGCAGTTCAATGAGCGCTGGAGGATGGCCACGCCGATTTCTGATCGCGTTCGCTGATCCATGCCGCTCGATGTGTCGTCTCCGATGAGGTCGTCGAGACTCCCCACAGCTTCGTCCATGTTTCCGCTGAGTCGACCCAACAGAGCCTTGGACTGTCCGATACATAAACGAATGTGATTATTCTTGAGGCGCCCTGCGGCCAATTCTGCTTGACCAACTGCAAAGTACTTCCATGCCATGCCAGGAAACCGAGATGCTTCAATGAGGGTGAGCATAAAGTCAGTCCTAATTCGAGGAGGCAGCTCGTCGAAGCAGTCCTGGAATGCCTCGGTAGTATACTGCAAGTGGGGCAGGAATGATTTCACAGCAATATCGCTTAGGTCATGTCAGCGCTCCATCTTGTCTAACCATTAGGCCTTACTCACGGAAACTCAAGGTACTTCCAGGGAACTGCTCGGTACACCACAATCAGGGCTTGCTGCCGCCAGAAGGAGAGGCTTTCGGGGGAAAGACTCCGGTGAAGACGTGCTGCAATGTCCTCGTTCAAGTGGTACGCCTCATTGGACTTCCTAAAGATGGCAGACGACGGGCATAATTCGCCAAAGGCCTTGTCTAATCTTTGCACATCAGAGAGGAGGCCGACCAGTTCTGCATCCAGCCCAGCTCGGACTGCATCCACTGATTCAACTGCTCCTTCGGCTGTCCATCGCTTCCGAGGCGTAGATCCGCGGCTGAGGAGATCCAGGGGAATATTGTCGTAAGGCGAGAAGAAGGACACAAGGACCAGCAGAATGTTGGCGTCTTCCGAACGCAGAGAGTTGTCGTCTGGTAAAGAATGGGCGACGGCTTCTAGCGCCGAAGCTCTCCACGCCGGTATAGCCATGCGCACGGGTAAAACTTTGGGTCCAACGGTGTTTGAATGGAGGGGCATTTGTCTGTTGGGATACTTTGCCGAGGAGCTCTCCCCAGAAGATTCAATACGTGGCTTGCAATATCTCCCTCTTATCAATGATCAAGTCAAATATTGTGGGTTGTCGGTATCAACAAGAATTCAGAATTCCGCTGCGGCTCGGCTACTTGTACGATACCAAAATTGGTGGTGTGTTGGAACACATGTTCTTGGCAAGGCGGAGCTCGGGATCCCATCCCGAGTTAAACATCAGAATTTATGCGCTGCCCTGGCTGGGAAAGAAGAAGAAACGTCATTTATTGTTCAGTGTAAGCCCGATTGTGCGGGGTATGTTGTACTTGGCAAAGCTGTTCTAGTTGGTCCTTACAGTTAAAGGTTAACTCGGCTGCTTGTGCAAGTTGGAGTAACACAATGTGAGCTTTCGCAATGCGGAGGCGGTTTCATCAGAGAGCGCGTGCTGAACCATCTTGATCCAGGGACCCAAAAGTCAAGCCCGGAACGGTTATCAGTCGGGCTCATCAAATTAGCTCGCAGATGAGTCTTGCCTCTGGATAAATCTACCCGACTGGCTATAGTACAAGAGACAAACCTCTCAAGCTGCGCAAAAAGAAGAATCCTCACTAGCATGGCCATACCTGTTGCAAGGAGTGAGCAGTCTGTCATGGTCCTGGGTCCTGTAAGCATGGTGCTCGTTAAAGGCGGGCTTCTCCCAATCGCTGGCGGAGTGGACCTAGACAGTGGCCAATGACAGTTGGACGGGCTCTACACTGTTAATAAAATCCTTCTCTTTGGCGCAGATAAACTGAAGCGGTGCAAGTTGCCTGAATTTGCAAAATGCGTCAAAGTGGAGGACGATGTGTTTGAGTTCCTTAGATTATGCATAATATGTGACCATTCTGAGGTGCAACTAGCGAGTGACGAGAACCTTCAAAGGCCTGCAGGTGTGGTAAGAGGTTAAGAGGTCACTGTAGATAAGCCAACAGAAAAGACCAGGGAAGTGGAAGAGAGCATGATAACAAGGATCAGTTCATGACCTGAATTTTGTCAAAGTCCAAAATCTTGACCATAATTCAGAGGAGGGGAAATTGACACAACATCTTGTCAACTGATAGCTACCAACGTCAGCTCTAAGAGACGAATGCCCCGTCCATGCCCACGAAGTCCACCCGCTTCGGGCTAACTTTTATCCGCAACCAGCATCGCGTCGCCAGAACATCTCGAAATTTCCCAAGCCGTCTTCTAGCCGGCAGCTCTCTCTCAGCCTCTCACAGCGCGTCCTCACAACAAAATCATGGCTGCCGTCACAACAAACGGCGACACCGCCGCGGCCGCCCTCGACGACATCAAGCCTCCCGCTGGCGTCGTCCTCCCCCCCCGCGAGATTCGCAACGTCCTCGAAAAGACGGCCGGCTACGTCGCGCGCAACGGCGCCGTCTTCGAGGATCGCATCCGCGACAAGGAGAGCTCAAACCCAAAGTTTAGCTTCCTCAACCCTTCCGATGCCTACCACCCGTTCTACCAATGGCGACTGGAGGAGGTCAAGAACGGGCGCGGCACTGCGATTGCAGCTGGTCGCGTTGGCGAAGCTGCGCCTGAGCCTCCCAAGCCCCAGGGCCCCCCGAAGCCCGCCGACTTTCAGTTCTCGGCACGAATGCCCCGTATCAACCAGAAGGATCTGGATGTCATCCGGCTGACGGCTCTGTTTGTCGCTAAGAATGGCCGCCAGTTCATGACCCAGCTGGCTCAGCGCGAAACTGGAAACCCCCAATTCCAGTTTCTCATCCCCAACCATACCTTCCACAACTTTTTCCAGCACATCATCGACCAATACACAACACTACTACGCGCCAGTGGTCTTGGCGGAGAAGGCGGCAAGCTTCAGGAGGAGCGCACGAACGAGCTCGAGGCTTACATCAAGGACAAGTTTATTGTCTTGAACCACGCCAAGCAACGGGCCGACTATGCCAAGTTCCAGGAAAGTGAGCGCCAGAAGAAGGAGGAGGAGGAAGAAAAGCAGAAGGAGGAGTTCGCCCAGATTGACTGGGGCGACTTCGTTGTCGTCGAGACCATCACCTTCAACGACTCCGACGAGCAGGCCAACCTGCCACCTCCGACCAACCTCTCCGAACTCCAATACGCTTCCCTCGAGGACCGTAACAACGCCTCCATCAGCTCCAACCTCAGGATCGAAGAAGCCATGCCCGACGAAGATACGACATACAATGCTCACCCAGCCCAGGCCGGTCCGGCGTACCCCCAACAGCCTGGGTACCAGCCCGCCCAGATGCCTCCTCCGCCGCAACCATACGCACCTGGCCCACAGCAACCGCAACGGTCCGCTCAAGAGGAGGAAGAGGAGCGTCGTATCCAGGAGCGTGCAGAGCAGCAAGCGCGAAAGCAGCAAGCTCACGAACAAGCCCGTGGTGCTCCTCCGATGAAGATCAAGGAAAACTACGTGCCGCGTGCGGCTCAGAAGGCGGCCAACAGACAAGGTGCTCAAATGGCCCTGTGTCCCAACTGCAAGCAGCAGATTCCCATGAACGAGCTCGAGGCTCACATGCGAAGTACGTCCCTCTCCTTGGAAATTTGTGACGATACATAATACTAACCGCTTTCTAGTCGAACTCCTCGATCCCAGCTGGAAAGAGCAAAAAGCAAAGGCCGACTCGCGCTACGCTTCCTCCAACATCTCACACGTCGACGTGGCCAACAACCTCAAGCGTCTTGCCAGTCAGCGAAGCGACGTCTTCGACCCTGTTACCGGCCAGGCCCTCTCGGAAGAGGAGCTCGCCCGGAGGAAGAAGGCGGCTATCCACAGCTACGACGGCGCCATGGACGCCAAGAGCCAGGCTCAGCTGGGCCACATGCAAAACGTTAATGTTGAAGATCAGATTCGAGCCATCCACCAGAAGTTTGCCGACAAGAAGTGAGGCAACTTCATTCTTACATCCACGTGGACGAATTACGAACGAGAAAAAAGGCCAGGGGCAGCGTGTGAGCATGTTCGCATCGCAACCCTACGAGTTGCCGCCGCTGCCACTCCAGGGCACGACAGGCTTCCTCCTTCTATATACCGACCGTGTATAGGAGTACTGGTCGCGAGTTAGGCGTTGTAGGTATAGGCCAAGGTGAGGCATATCTGGTGTTTGGCGTTTAGTGATTTCGGGGGCTCATGTCTTGCTTCAGCTCAGTTTCTCTGCGCGCAAAGCCGCCCGCGAGCAGTGTCGTGGAGGGTGGAAGAGAATGGCGCCCGGCCGTGACAAAGCCGTCGAGACACAAGGGCCAGCGTCGATCAGTATTCATCAACGGAGGTCGGCAGAGATCCATCGTGTCCACTTCGAACGGGTTGTCGTGGGGGGCTTGTTTGATGGCGGGTTGCCAGAAGGCCAAACGGTCCCAAGCTGGACCAATGTATCTGACATGTATAACAAAAGAAATTGGCATGTAACTAATAGATGACAGCTACTGCTGCTCTGATAACGAGCTCCGCTGCAAGACTCAGATTAGTCAAGGGGGCTAGGGCCGTTTTCTAGGGTCTAGTTTATACAGTTGGTGTCTTGATTAAACTAAACACAATGACTGTGTCAGTGCAACATTGATAGGAGAGCATGTTAGCAGGCCCGTGCCGTTTTCAGCCACGAATCCTAAGTCTCGTCCATCCATGCCTGTGGTTCAACAACATCTAATGTTTTGTGGAGAGGCCGTTGAACAGATCAGCTCCCCGGGTATCACATTACCAACCTAATCGAACACTGGCTCGACAACAACAACAAGTACAACCCGGCTCTTCTGCAATGCTCCACCTCAAAGCTCTCTCAACTCTATCGTGATGAACGAAATCTAAGCTAGAGCTTTTGTAGCCGGGTCCAGTATAAGCTGCTGTTCCTGATGTGGAGTAAGCATCTCGTGCACTTCCCAGGTCTTCGTACCCTCTGGCGTGGAGACAGCGACTTCCAATCCTCTCCACGGCAAGACAACGCTGTTTCCACCGTTGAAACACCAACACAAGTCATCATTCTCACCGGCCCTCCAATTATAGACCGTTCTGCCTGGTCTTTCCAGAGGCCCGTTGACAGTGATCTTGACGATGTGCTGCGACCGACGAAGGTAGTCGCTCGAGTCGTAGTGAAAAGAGACGACTTCAAGCGGTCCGTCGCCGGCACAGTTGTAGATCTCCACGGTGTCGATATTGGATACGTCCCATCTGCCCAGAGTCTCGATACGACCACCCGTGTGGTGAACACGCATCCCGGTAGGAACAGCCAATGTTCTCTGGACCTCCAGCTTGCAAGCCTGCAGCAAAGTCCCTCTCGTAAGACCGCCTCTCTCCATGAGCTCGAACATAGGCGGCATGGCACGACGGTTAGGCACTATCCACCTCGGCCTGGAAGCAGTTCTACTACTGGGTCGAACAGTAGCTCCCACACTGCGCAAGATGTCGCGGTCCCTGGTGAATACGTCGAAAACTAGGCCAGTAACGTCACCGCTGTCGTCTGGGGTGACGAAGCACCAAGAAGCGCCAGGGAGAAGTCTTCTTCGGGACAGGACTGTCACGCCGCAGAATACAGAGCGGCCGATGCTAGTCTGGATCTATTGGCGCATTAGTTTTCTATGCTCTAAGATCTCGTCCTCGAAGAATGTCTTACTAAGAGACCAGGGCCAAATTCCATACTAGTCGCAGTCTGAGAAGTAAGCAAAGCTAGGAAGGATATGCACTCTCCAGGCTGGATGTGAAAGTAGTAGGAGACGCCGTTTTGCCAGCCCACTGAGAACCGTGGCCCGGTTTCGCCATGCTGAATCGTCATCCCGGACAGCGCCCCGGCGTGAGAAATGTATATCTGCAGCCCAGTCGCATATTTGCCGTCGAGTTCCAGAGGCAAGTAGTGACATACGCGAAAGTCAGCATAGCAGGGGAGGGTTTCTGTCTTATGGTAAGTATCTGCAACTTGTATCATATCATGGATTCCAAGTTCAGGCTCCAGGTCCCACAATGCCCGGGTTGGCCACTTGGAATCGGTGGTCTTTTTGGGGCGGTCAAAGCCGATCTTGATAACCTTAAAGTCCTACATCAAGTCAGCCATCGTCATACTCTGAGGGTCGTGGGAATTAGGATTGAGTTCAGCCCAAGTCCCTCTGGGACCAGGACGACCCTAGCCTTGTGATCCAAGTCACGATCGCTTCCAATTCAGAATTCTCTAGAGTCTAAGAGCCTCTCAAGAAAGAAATTCAAGAGAAAATGAAAGGGCATGATACTTACATCGCGGGTTACCCAGAGGTTGTCAAGGCCAGGACCATACTCGCTACCGTACCAACCATTTTCGCAGTCCCCCAGCCAAGCGGAAAGACGTCCATCTTTATAGATGAGGCGAACAGCCGAAATACCATGCAATCCGAGCACAAACTTGACGCCAAGAACAGCATCGCGCCCAATCGGAATGGCGGGCTCTGTTGGATCCTGGTCGCCTTGACGGCTGATGACATGAAGGTTGTGAATATAAGTATGCCCGAACATCGAGATAAGAGGTGCGCAGAGCCAAAGGTTACTCCCCTTCTCCCTATCGCTTACTCGGAGCTGTTCCACCAAGATGTTGGAGCCATCACGCCGAGGAGCTGTAAGCCCCCCGAAAGAGGCCACGGTGTGAGACGCATTAATGAGAGATCGCAAAAGACTGCCCGGAACATGCTGCAGAATATCATTGTGTAGCTCGGTGGGTAGTTGAGCACATCGAGACAGAAGCTGTGCCAAATCGGAATCGGATGCTTGCGAGTTCATATGCTCAGGAACTGCAAAGACCGACTCATGAGGTTCACCGTGTTTTCTGCTCCGCGCTCCTCTCACATAGTCTGGAACCTCAAAGACGGGCTCGAGAGCCTCGGAAGCCTTCCAACACTCGGGCGGTAGGACATGCCGTGTCCGCAGGCCCAGCTTGAAGGCCTCAGTCGGAGAGAAGTGTGACATCTGTTGTTGAGATACACGCCAGCAGTATACATGGGTGAAGAAGACGGGCATATTCAGGCGCCGCCACCTGAATTGAAGATGGTCGAAGGCTACGATACGAGTCCCCATATCGAGTTGAAGGACGCCCTTACCTCGGAGCATGATGCGGAGACCAGATATCCGCAGCTCGGGGCCATCTGGGGTTAGGTTGTGGACTAAGACGAGGGATATGGGCTTGGGTCAGTCTTATGGAAGAATATGGAAGAAGACCAGGGGGTCAGGAGGAAGACCAGTCCCAAACCTACAGGCGATCACATCGGACTCCCAGGTTGCCGAGGGATACTGCGCGGACCGTTGCACATCTTGCACACCTTGAGGCCCGAGATAGAGCTTATCTCGACAAAGTATACAATGAGTAGACATGTCGCAGCTGACGAGAGAGAGATGTGAGAGATGAGCTTGTGCAGGTGGTGTATCGGTAGCTCGTCGCATGCGCCCGAGACCTGATAAACAGGTTCCCCAAGTTTGTTAGAGTAATTGTCGTATGCCCTAGGCTAGTAGCGCGAGGATCCAAGACCCTGGTGGCAGATGTTTGTCATCGAAGAAGATAGCCAGGGAAGCTATTGAGCGAATGTGCGAGATGTTGGTGATGTGAAAAAGCGAAGCGGCTGGTAGTAGAGTTGAAAAGAAGGGACAATCAATGGATGGCTGTTATTAGGCAGCTGCAGGAGTCTAATCTCACGCGACCAATCCTTTGAACCTCACAGAGTCCAATCAGGAGTTTTCGATTCAGAGAACACCATTGTATACATATCTTACTCGAATCAATATGAAATAAAGAATATGTATGGCTCAGAAGCAGAAAGGATTGGACTTGCATCGCATTGGAGTGAGGATGAGGTTGGCATAGGCTTCTGTTGATCTATAAAGGGTGCGGAGCTCAACTTTGTGTCTCGATGGAAGCAACTGAACAGATCAACTCGTGGACTCCCAGATCCTCACCAAGAACAGCAAAGAGAGTCTGAGCAGTGAGTACTACCTCCACCAGCGCTTATCGTGACACTGCCTCGTAAGATCTCGTCATCAACAAACGGTGCAAACCGAAAACAAGGCCCCCTCCGAACGGACCAATACCCCGCCCTGTCATGCCTCCCGCGTCCCCCACTATGTAACCAAGTTGCCCCCCCCGTCGAATGAACGAAGATGCGCTCACCTCCACATCCAAACATCGTACCTATCAACCTCGTGCCTCTCCACCTTGAAAACCAGACATCGCCAACCTCCTCATTGCGACACGGCTTCACACAATAAAAATAAAATAAAGACACACATCGGCCGCCACACTCTTGCGCCCGACTCTCGTCCAAGCTTCGCGAATCACTTTCTTCC